>VZTT01051827.1:117700-139164 GCA_013400855.1 Buphagus erythrorhynchus
CTTTCTGGGTGATGGTATATGACATAATTACTGTGAGAGTTGTAGTAGAGCCCTACAAGCTATTCTTCTGTTTCTGTTTCTCTATCTGCTGAGGTGCTTTTTTTCAAACCTTCCTCCAACATAGACTTTGCCTTAAAAATATAAATATATTTTCCAACAGCATGGTTATGTCTCTTGGTTTTATATCTGTAAATTGAGGGTAGTGGTACTTCCCTGCTATTCACTTATATGCATTAGAGAACAAACCTGAGATTTTTTTGTTGCTGTTACATTTTCTGCCTAGTGAAGCATAAATTGTTGGATTAGGGGTATGATTATCTTTGTATGTTTGTGTGCCAAAGAGTTGGGGTGCTACTGTTTCTAAAAATTGAATTATAGCAATAGTTTAAAATATCTTCAAGAAGTTGATAAAAGAAACTTACGCTTAAGATTTTGACATGGATTTTTCCCACAATTAGTCTTAACTTGGCTAGAGAATGTACAACCCTGAGAGTTACAGCAAGTAGTTGTAAGAAGTCACCGAGGTAATTAATGCCTTAGGTGGTGTAAATGTCTGTAGGGAGAGGAGAGGGGACTCCAAATACGCAGTGCACTCTTGCATTTTCAGAATCGTTGAAATGTTTAGTAATTGCATATTAATGGTAACTAGAACTGCAATGAGTTTTATTAAAAAAAAAAAAATAACCACAAAAGAGACCTAAGTAGATGTGGTTATTTGAGGAGATTCTCTTTAGGCAAGAGTTAAAAAGTAGCTAATGGTAGTTCTTACTAACTTTCTATCTTTGTTCAACTTTCATATTTTCTAATTTTTGTGGAATGATACTTACTTTGCATAATAAACCACAAAATATGTAGTTACATTATAAGCTACTGAATATATGTATGAATGTGTAGTGGTTGAACAGACTGAGAAAATGAATCATTCATTGCAGAGTAGTTGGTTACATTTACTGGATTTCAAAAGTATTCTAATTCTTTCTAACAAATCAAAATTAGTCAGCAAGTAGTATCAATTCTTTAACAACTACCTGCTCTGTGTGTTCTGAACTTAACTGTTGTCTCTAAAAAGTCTCCAGGGAGGGGAGACTTTCCTTAAGTATGAACAGAGGAATGAGTTACTGCATGTCTTGATTTTTTGCTGTTTCTGTGAAGCTCCTTTTCCTTTTCTGGTGGAGCTTGAGCATAAAACCTGGATGTGTATGGTTAATTTTTCCAGTTTTGCCACAAAAAAAAAAAGGTGCGGCTATAGATCAGTTATTTCGTTGTATTCTGGTTTGATAGGCAAGATTTTAGATTTACTTGGTTAGTCTGAGAATAAAAAAAAAAATTAAGAGGATAGAAGGGGGAGAATGTTTATCAAAAAAAGGCTTGCAGAAGACTTGTAGAAAGTCTTCTTCAAAAGAAGGCTTGTAAAAGAGTTTTGCAAATCTTTTATGGGTTACCTTTATAACTGTTCAGGAAAGTAGTACTTGAAGATATTCAAGCTCATGTTTTCTTTGTTTAGATAACACCAAAAAAATCAGTTCTTATTAAATGATGGGTATCTATATCACGGAGTGCATACATATGTATCTGGGTTCTGAAGGTACCAGTAATAAAAAACAGTGCTACCTTGTAGGTGGTACTTCAGATACTTGGGTGAGCAGGACTCGGGTGGGCTTTTTTTTGCCTGTGGAAGGAGAAACTAAACCAGAAGCTGTGCTCCAGAAGCATTTGCAGACAGTCTACTTGAGCTGGTAATGGGTCTCCAGTTAATGGAACCAGCTGAATGCCAGTCTGAAATACGACCCTTGTGATGGGTTCACTGGAGACTTGGGTTCTCAGAACCCTCTTTTCTGCTGTACTATCCACTCCTTGTGCATTACACTGGAATGGTATAGTCATTGTGAGTTTTTTGTGGACCAGAACCTAATTGGCAAACTCAAGATTGTGGTTTTGAACTTCATCTCTGAATGAGTCTGTCTTGACTCGCTGATTCAGTACTTGGTAATCTTGACATGACTTTGCCTTACTTTCAGCTGCAGGGTGGAGAAGCCAGTGAAGTTAGGATGGCTTTGCAAAGTGTGAAAGCAGCTGGAGTTTTCTGTTTGAAGGGAAAGGAAAAAAACAGCAAAGATTTGAACCTGCAGCCTGTCAGTAGAGGAGTTGTAATGGGAAAAAAAATTGGATAGCTCTGCACCATGCCTGCAGAAATTGAGAGTGAAAACAATTGCTTAAATACAGTCTTGTAGTAAGTGATGGAATTAAGAGTCTGGCTTCAATCCTCTCTTCTGGGCACAAGTCAGTATCTCCATTAGAATTAAAGCATCATCATCTGATTCTTCAGCCAAAGGAGTCTTGGCTTTCTAGAGCTATACTTTGCTTAACGACTTTATTGTGAAACAATTCAGAAGACACATTCAAGTAAAAATAGCATATCAACAACTTAAAATCTTGATAGGTTTTAAAAATGAAAATTGAGTACAAATTGAGATTGATGTTCTTTGATCGTAACCATAATTTAAATAGTACTTGTCCTGTAGAAAATACAATTGCATTAGTTTGTCATCCTTAGTTTTGTATTTGCAGTCTGATGCTGTGTACCTGCTGAGTTTTGCTGTTTGATTCTGCATTGTTTCATATTATAATAACAAACATGTAAGAGCTAATATTCTTGCAGCACTTTTGTTGCTACAAAATCAAGGTAACAGTGCTAAGCCTTGATAAACAAATACTGAATCAGTTAAGTAGTGCCAGTTTTAATGTGCATCATTAAACTGCTTTGGAAATTATTTAGAAGTACAGTGCTGTGTTGTTGTGATGTCAAATAACCTCTTTGTGTACAGTTCTAAATAAATAAAACTGGTTTTGTTGATTTTTATTATGGCAAATCTGTGATAGCAGCAATATTTCAGATGTGTGCTGTTCTGTCTGATGCTTGTGGACAGGTTTGAAATACCTGTGTTTTTCTATGTAAGTGTTGTTTTAACCTAAAAATCTGTAAAATTGCCTGTAGGGTATCCTGACTGAAAAACAAAATGGAAACAGATCATTTATGTTTGAGCTTTTCTGTTGGAGACAAAGGTGAAAGGAAAATAAAGATTGATTATGATCATGGTGATGTGGAGAATGTCTTGATCAGAAGGTTGTCATACCACAGCAAAAGCAATAGATACTATTTTTTTTCTTCCCTCCTTTTCCCCTGTACTTTTTTAAATGGGCAAGAGATGTGGTTTATACTATGTAAACATTTAATTTACTCTTAAATGCTTTAAAAATCAACTGTTAAAGTATTTGTTTCTAATGACTAATGGTAAAGTCTCATGGGCAGTCTGAGGTAGACTTGGTTTAAGTTAGACATAGAAGTAAGATTTTCTTGACCTGGAGAACTGGTTTAAGAACTGTTGAAGTTTTTGCTTGAATACTCTGTTCATTTGACATCTTAGTTGGGTAGTTTGTCCTTTTACGAAGTGAATGTAAATGCTGGTTGCAGCCCAGCAATTCCTTAGCTGCCTCCACTTTCCTCAAAGTGGGAACCTTTCATGGGAACCTTAACCTCACAGTTTAAAAAAAAAAAAGTTGCATCAGTTGGCTTTTTATGTGATGAAGGGCTTGTTCTCCATCTTCTGGTAAAACACTGAACAACAAGGAGGAGAGAAAGGCAAGGAGAGAAATCATGAAAGTAAAAGTTAGTTTTCATCTCTAGAAGCTTTAGGTCATCAAGGCTGAGAATAATTGTAGTTTAACACTGTAAATTTTTTTTTTTTGGTGTCCCTTTAGGATGTAACTTTGCTGTGGGACCTCACAGAGACATCATCTGTTACTAATGTATTGGGTATGAGGTCTTTTTTACTCCAGATATGTCCGAATTTGGATTTCTAAGTTATTTTTAGTATCTCAAATACTTTGTTAAAAAGAACAAATGTTAAAAAGCTATTCTGAACCAGTCTGTTCATTTTCCTTACAGGAGGGAGGCATCACAGGCAATGTTGCTGTGTTCACTTAAGTTCTGATGGTCTGGAAATGCTTTTTGAAGCAACTCCTTTTTAGAAGTGTGAGGATGTTTGCCCAGTGCATGGTCTTGCGCTCATTGGTCATGCCTACTATCATCCTAGTCATCTTCTAATTGAGCTCTTTTACACTGAATTCTTGGAGCGGGGATGATTTTACTATTGCAAATCAGGACTGATGCTCCACGTGGAAGGGAGAGATCCTTTCGCTTACTTACAGGTTTATTTCTATTTTACCAATTTGGTTTTGTGCCTTTTCATGCGATTCAGTAATGATACTGGCACAGGGCTGGAATTACACAAAAGACTCAAGGCCAGAAGCCCGGCTTAGTTTGTAAACTATCATAAAAAAATAGACTAGTATCAGCTTTCCAGGAATTTGAACAATTCTGTCTTCATCACATGCTCAGTTCTTTTAATGGTTGTAGTAGTCATTGAGATTATGCTTCAGGCTCACAATTTTACTCTGAAAAATACAACTTTCAAAAATACAACTTTCAAAAATGAACTTGTCTTGAATGAGATGAATATTTAGCCTCAGTCCAATAATCAGTGTAATAGGTTTGCTTCCCAGAAAACAAACCAAAACCTTTTATTCTGCTATTGTTAAGTCAGAAGATGGCATCAACATCATGACTATACCTAGCTACTTAATCAAGAATCCACATTGTCAGCATGTTCCTTGTGTTTTGTCTCTTAGGATTCAGGGCCTTTGTCAGGGACTAAGCTATCTTGCAATTTCTAGCACTTTCTCCAGTACCCATGCTCTGTTGCCATTCACAGGCTTGTCACCTCTGCATGCAATTTGAGAAAATTTTTCCTGGCTATTCTAAAAAGACTAGAGAGCATTTCATTCTGTTGTCTTTTTTCCTGAAAACAGTGTTTTAGTGGCCATTCAGCATTTTTTACTACTTTTTTAAAGGTGTTTTATTTCTTACTATATTGTTCTTGTTCTGAGGAATTTATGCATGTACCATAAATTTATTTATAACAGCTTTATTTTTACATTGCAGTTAGAATATAATTCACAGATTTTTTTAAAAAACTTTTTGTTCATCTGTATTTCATGTAGGTAATTCAGCAGTGAATTTATTGGTATTAAAAAGCACCAGTATATTCATTTTTTAAAAGAAATGTGTTCATCTTAGGTATCTCAAAGCAACTACATAAACATATATATTTATGAAATGTTTTTAGAAGTTTCTGTATCTGATGATCTAGCTGCCCAAATTGTAGTGAGGGCTCAAAACACTTGATTACCCTAGTGTCAGGATGTGTGCACACCCTTAATGTGACACCATCTGGGAACCGTGCCTGTGCACAGTTGCCTTGTGTGCTTCTGCAATGGACTGCTGCACATCTGAGATTCCTCAGTATTTCCTCAAAGATACTGGTCCTGGATGCAAGAGTTGTCAGTGAGCTTACCTACTGGCAAGATGTGACTGCTGGAGACTTCTCAAGTTTGAGCAGAGAGTTGTGTCTGTGTGCACATTCCAGTACTGATGAACAGTCCTTGTGGAACCATGGATATTGCAAGAACTTTATTGAATATTTCATGGTGCTCTTAACTCCCCTAGGAAAGTTTAACCAGCAGTTTCAAATCTTGTTCTGTTTTCTTTTGAGTAATAGTTAAACATAAGCAGTTGTAGCTCATGACTACCATACCTGAAAGGTCAACAATGTGAAGCACATGCATGGGAAATACTTTTTCAGGGAGAAGCAGATAGGTTGCAGTTTTGGAAGTGAAAACTGAATTAAGATTATAGATCCTTGGAGTTAGTATTTGAGGGAGTGTCTTTAATCTTACTAATCGGCTTATTTTGGTAATTGAATAGTAGACAGCTCCTTTGTTGGAGAAGGAATACAGCAGAGAGAAATTATCTGGGCCTACTAGTCAGACTTTTAAATTCATGTCTTCATTTAGTGATGATCTGCAAGGTCTGGAGATCAGTGCAAAAGACAACAAAAATGAAGCACAGAATCACAAAGGGGAAAATATTTTTTACTAGAGATGTAGTAAATCTCACTTTTCTAAGCTTCAGTAAAATTACTTTTAAGGTGTCAAAAGCAGAAAGATAGCAGTTCAGGAACAAGTAATTGCGTAGGGTATAGAATATTGGGATACATTTCCATTTTAATTTCGGTTTAGGTTTAAATGATAAGAGTCTTACAGCTTACCTTCAAGGCTGCACCTCAGTTTTGTAATACAAAGAGAGGATTGTGCTGGTAATACAAAGCCAGGAGGCATCATCTGTTCTGTTTTCTTCACAGGTCAGTGTGGCTGCATTGGCAGTGTTCTCCACATTCAGCAGCACTCAAGTAGCATAGGAGAAGATTTTCAATAGACATGATCAGTATTTTCATACCCTTACTGCTCCAGTGTCTTGCTTTGCCTACTTGTCATAGTTCATCATTGCATGTTTTAGTAACTTGCACATTGACAAGCAGGAATGAGACTATTACTGTGCATTACATTCTTAAAATACAGCTGAATTTGAAAAGTAGTTCTTCCTCATCTGTAGTATCACACAAGAAATTTGAGGAAGCAAGAGTTGAAATACTTGCAAGCAATATTAGTGTGGAGCTTTTAAAGGTCAGTATGAGAATTGCTATTCTCTTTTTGTGCTGTTCTTTAGCTGACCATAGACAATGTATTTCATAACCTGAGGCAAATACATAGAGTCTTGTTTTTCCTCAGTTTGCGTGGAAAAAGAAAACATCTAGGTGATGAGTAGGTATGTGGTAGAAACAGTATGTGGTATTGTAAAATACTTCCTTTCCCTTTTGTTGTATGCATTTATAAGGCAATATCTGGCACTTGATCTGATTTTCTAACACGATCTAATGTAGCAGACAACCAATCTAATATAGAAGACCACCGTTCACAAAGAACATCTGTTTAAATCATATCTCACTCCCCATGTCTTATTGTCAGATAATAGTATTGCCATGGTATGGTGATTTATTCCTTCAAAAAAAAGTAAGTCCTTGTCTTTCAGGCTATGGACTGACCATTGACTTAATTGTGATGTGTGCATCTCTGTTGTTACAAGCTAAATTAAGAGAATTGTCTGCTTTTCAGAGTGTCTGAAAAATGACATATGATTTTGACAAGAAACACTTTTTCATGTACTTTTTGGAAAAGGAAAAGATTTTGGCAGCTGATGTTTTTGAACTACCTTTGGGAAGAATCATTTTGTGAGATCTTTCCTTATTAGTCTAGTAAACTTGCAGGCTTAAACAGACAAACTTCAGATATTCAAATACTGAAAGAAATCATGGTTATAGCTCTTCCCCTGCTTTTTAATTTCTCTGGATTATAATCTTGTAGGGAGGAAGAAGATACCACAAATCATTTTCATGTATTGTCTCACCCTAAGTCAGGGACTGGGAGATCAAAATCACTCCTAAGTGAAGGTCAGGTTCATGACCACCTGAGGAACCTGATTGTACAGAATTCATTGAATCATAGAATGGTTTGGGTTCAAAGAGGCCTTAAAAACCATCTAGTTCCAGGCCATGGACAGGGATGCTATTCACTAGATCAGGCTGCACAGGACCCATCCAGCCCAGCCTTGAGCAGTGCCTGGTATAACACATCTAGCTTCACCACCTTCTGAGTAAAGAATTTCTTTCTAACACCTAATCTAAACTCACCTGCTTTCAGTTAAAACCATTACCCTTGTCCTGTTACTATCTGCCCATACAAAATTTCTCACTCCCTCCTTTTTATGATCCCCCTTAAGATACTGGAAGGCCACAATGAGGTCTCTCCAAAGTCTTTTCTTCTGTATGCTGATCAACTTCAGCTCTCTCAGCCTTTATTCATAGGAGCGCTGCTCCATTCCTCTGATCATCTATGTGGCCTCCTTTGGACCTGCTCAGCCAGCTCCACGTCAGTCTTGTGCTGAGGACTGCAGAGCTGGATGCAGCACTCCAGGTTGNTCCAAAGTCTTTTCTTCTGTATGCTGATCAACTTCAGCTCTCTCAGCCTTTATTCATAGGAGCGCTGCTCCATTCCTCTGATCATCTATGTGGCCTCCTTTGGACCTGCTCAGCCAGCTCCACGTCAGTCTTGTGCTGAGGACTGCAGAGCTGGATGCAGCACTCCAGGTTGACAAGGACAGAGTGGAGGGGGAGAATCCCCTCCCTTGACCAGCTGGCCAACTCTCTTTTGATGCAGCCCAGGTTGCAGTTGGCTCTCTGGGCTGTGAGCATGCTGTGTTGGTTTATGTTCAGTTTTTTATCCGTAGGAACAACCAAGTTCTTTTCCTTAGGGCTGCTCTCAATGAGTTCTCCCAGTTTGTACTCACATCTGAGGTTACCCTGACCCAGGTGCAGCACCTTGCACTTGGCCTTGTTGAACTTCACGATGTTTTTGTAGACCCAGTTTTCAAGCTTGTCCAAGTCCCTCTGGGTAGTATCCCTTTTTTCTGTTGTGTCAGCTACACCATTCAGCTTTGTATCATCTGGAAACCTGCTGAGGGTGCGCTTGATCTCAGTGTCTGGGTCATGGATGAAGATATTTAAAAGCACTGGTCCCAAGATGAAGTCCTGAGGATCAAATTGTGCTTTCTCCTTTCAGTCCCTTTAATCCTAAGCATCCAATTCTAAACCAGTCCAAAGCAGTCAGTGGAACTTGATTTGACTCCAGTGGTTATATTATCAGGCTCATTACAGTGTATGGCATCTCTCTGCATCTTTCTCTATATGATGATACCAAACTCAGGATCTCCAATTCATTTTCATTTCCTCATGATCCATCGTCTAGTGATACAAGCTGTGAGTAGCTCTGGTTATTAGAACATACTTGTTGCCTTTACAGGGGAGAATTTTAAGCCAAGAAAAACACTCTTAAATCATGTGCATGGGTCAGACTTGCTTCACTGGTTTTCTTCAGTTACCCTTTCTTGACTGGAACCCTCACTTTCCTTTGACATTTCTGTTGGTGATAGCAGAATTGTAGCCATTCCTCACTAGCTCTGAATAAAGCTGGACATGTTTTCTTGAATCAGGCCATTGACGGTTCCTCTGAAAGCAGCTGCTCTTTTGTATCGGTTGTTGGCAGGTACTGGAGGAGTGAGAGGCGTTGTGTCAGGGGGAGCCCTGCCTCTTTGGGAATGCTCCTTGCGAACAGCAAGTGGCAGAGTGATCTCACTGAGAAGTGCTGTAGCTCCTGCACCTGCTTGTACGCATGGAGCTCACTCATTGCTTTGCTACCTCTGCCACTTTGGAGTTTATTTCGTGGAGGTAATCCTTCAGCCACTCTTTGTGTAGCTCCCTAAGACTCATCTCCATATAATACAATTGTGTCAGGCTTGTTGTTTGGACTCTTCTCCTGTGTGAATGTGCTTGAAGAAAGTCACTGAAAAAAAGATTTTGCTACTTACTGAGTTGTTTGAGAAGTGCATGTTACCTGTGTGACCACTGTCTGTCTCTTTCTCAGCCTCTTAGTCCTTTGGGTGTAGCAGGGAATGAAAATGACAGTCCCAGGCATGTCCTTACATAAATTTAAGTAAGATTACCCTTATTCAGGTGTAAGAATCTGTTCTTCAGAGCTGAAGAAGCATGTAGATAGGGACCATACTTTTGTGTAACTCCTGTTAACAGTAAATAATGCTGCCTTTTAATATGAAACATATTTTATGACTGCTTTGGTGTTTCAGGGCTAGTTTTAGCAAAGAAGATTGTTCAGTAAAGCATCCTCTGGTGGGTGGGTTGCTACAGCAGCATTCTTGTAAGGGTTCTGATAAAGATTGAAAAGTGTCTGAATGTTACCTGTGGCTATACATTTTCCACAGTTTAAATCACAGGTATAGTACATATTTATTTTTACTGTACAGATCAAGATTATTCCACTCTTGGAGGATTCTTGACTGTGTAAGCTGCTGCTAAAATAAAATGCCTATTTCAGTCTCACAGTGGAACAAAACTTTTGCTGCTGTGCTAAGAATACAGTACTTGGCTTGATTAACAAGCATGTCCTGACTAGGGAGATAAATAACTGAATGAGGCCCAGGGCTGGGGATAAAATTCTTTCTTTTTATGGTTGTAAGCAGAGCACAACACTGATTCATTAGGCAAAGCAGAATGAATTTGATTTTCTTTGTATAATGGCAGTGCTATATAGTCTAGAGACATCCAGACAATGAAATCTGTCATACTATGAATATTTTTGAAGGGTGTGGTGGGTGTAAATACTTAATATAGTTCACATAATTGCTTGGAAGTGGCTGATCTATATATGAGAGAAAAATTTAATGCTGAAATTAGTGCCAGTATGTTATAGTGCAAACTTCTCTTCTTGCTTTTTACAGCATGTTTGCTGCTTTTAAAAGATGGTAGTAACAGGTCACCAACACTCCAAATACTTTTTGTTAGATGGCGTATTCTGAGAATTTGCCAATTTGTTGATTATAGCTATTTTGACTAAGTGCTACTGAACTTCGTATCTTAAAAATATTTTATTTGCTTCAGTTTATTCTTAATAATCTGAATGTGGATTATAGTGGTCTTCATTGGACTGTCGTAGTTTCTGCAAGCGCTTTTACAATTCTTCTCTCATCCGATTTTCTGTTGTTAATGACTACATGGTATTTCTGTGAAGTTTCTATTTATCTGGGAGAATTCCAGCTGGGTTCTGTCGTTATGGGTCAGCAGTCTTCAGTATCACCCCATGTCAGACTGGATGGTGATACTGCCTAGCTGGAGGTTCTTGAGCATGCTGACCACCTATCATGAAACTTGAAATCTCCTGATCTTCTTGTTACAGGTCTCAGTGGTCACTTGTCAGTGTCTCTCTACTGAGACTGTCGGTTTCTTCCTTAGGTTTTCATCTTTGCAATGGCAGGTGAGAATATTCTTGATACTCTTCAGTCACACTTCTTAGATGACCAATTGTTTAGTTATATCTTCCTGGCTCCTCCTTTTTTCTTACCCCTTCTTCTTCTTGTCCTCAACACTTGGAGACACTTCCAGGATATGTTGTCCTGGCTTGGTAGCTAAGTTGAAAATATCCTTCATCTGCCAAAGCTTACATTTATCTTGTTGTTTGCTGTGGTCTTTTGAAGAGGAGATGAGTAAAAGTAGGTGGGCCAAATTCAAAATGAAATTTACATCAGCTAATAGCATGGTGTTTCAAGTATTAAACAGGATTAATGACTTCATAGATCACCTTCCTAAATATCAACCTATATTACAGACAGAGGTTACTTGACCAGATATGGCTGTTTGGCTTCCAAGCCAGCTGTAGCAAGTTTGGACAATCTGGATAAAAGCTGGGTACAACTGAATGGTAGTTTATGCTGTTACTGCCTTGGTCTTGCTACCACTTGGGAGGTTGGTTATTGTTGTGGTTTGGTTTGGGTTTTTTAAAATATATATTTAATCTAAAAAGAGAAGTAAGTTTCTTCAAATTAATCAGCAAGGAAAGTAATTTTGGGTGGCAGTGTTAGTTTTAACTGTTTATATCCAATTATAAAGCTAATTGTCTGAGCTAAGCAATTTGTTTTCACATTTTCCCTTTACAAGGAGAATTGTCTTTTAAGCAAGTGTGAAATTGGTTAAGCTGTATTACTCTTTTAACAAAAAGCAGTTGTGTGGTGTTTTCTCCAGTACAAAAATGCAAGTGATTCCAAAACACTTAAAAGAAGAAGTTTATTCCATAAGTAAAAAGGATTATATCACTGTATTTTTAAATCTTAAATTTTCTGCAAGTACTGTACTGTGAAAGGTGCAGTATTGATTGCTCTAGTGAATTCTTAACAAGAAACAACATCAATTTGAGGAGAGAGGGTTACTTTTACAGGTCTGTGGCATTCATGTAAACTGAAGCATATGCTGTTCACTCTTTTAATGTGACTACTTATATCAACTGGACAAAAGGAAGAAGTTATTGCCTTTTCCATCCAAAACATTGCTCCAAGACCCCAAAAGTGAAGAATATAAAGTATACTTTCCTGGGCTGCTTTTTGTTCAGCTTAGCTTTTTTGTCACTAGCATCCTTAAACACGTTGCATGTGACAAGTCAGTGATGGAAATCATAGTACTTCTGGTTATGAGAGTATTAGGAGAAAGGGAGGCATTTTGCTGAGTTTCTTTCAAGTTTCTTTGAAGGCAACTACTTTGTTCTGGTCTGATTAGTCTAGTGCATTGAGCAAAATTGCCAAGTAGTACTGAAATAGTGTTTGCTAATATTGTTAGCTTGTTTATCCAGTCCTCCTCTGTTTTTTCTTTTATGCTTCAGCTCTATTTTGCTCTTCCTTGATTTCTTTGCCATGATCTGCGGTGCTTTTTTGCTGCTCTTAGGAGAGTATCAAATTGAGTGTTACAGTAAAACAGACAATATTCCAGTCAGGTTCAAGGTTCCAATAGGAAGCACTAGATGCTCAGAAGCATCTTCTGCTGCAGAGGAGAGATAGAGTAGTATGTAACTTCTTTAGATATTGATTGTCTAGTAAGATCTCCTTTAAAACCAAACCAGACTTTAATGCAGCACTTTGCCAAAACTTGCATATTTCTTACCTGTTATGTTCTTGAATGGGATACCTTGGGGTCTTTGTTTTGGGTGAACAATATATGATGATGATATTGTAATTGCAAATTATAATGTGAAAAAGATTCTGATTCAGTTCAGTATAGTTGACATTTTTTATTGAGAGGATTTATTTGGATATTGCCAAATATAAGAAAATCAAATATGTTCTTAATATTACCACTGGCTAGCTCAATACAGACAGCTAACATAGACAATGCTGAATTAACCTTAAGCTTAGTTTAGCAGATTTGAAGACAGGAACAAACCTAGTTTTGTTTTGTCTTGTCTTTTAATATGAGGGCTTGCCTTTCCAGAATAGTTAACATTTGGTTTTCTTACTTTTTGATACATAAACTTGCACCAAGTTCCATTTTATCATTTGAGATACACTGTATCCCAAACATAGCAAGTGGTTTTAGATAGTTGTACTAACACGTTAAAAATTAAACAAAATTTCAACATTTGATGTTAAATGAGTTGTTCTGTTTCTTATTCAGGTATGTGGAGGACTGTAGCAGAAGAGTTTTGTTGCTCCAAGGGCTCTGATTTTCCTTACCCGGACAAAGCTTGACAGAATTGAAACAAAGTTGTCGAAATTAGTTTAATTACAGCTGACCATAATAAAAATGAGAACTGTGACTTTCGCTAAATGTCCTTGACACAGCGAGCTCTGTAGCATGCTTTCACACCAACAAATCTGATTTCCTTCTGTGAAGTAGGTGGTTCTGCAAACCAGGGCGTAGCAGCAGATGTTTTTCTGCCAGACATTAGCAGGTCCTAGTATTTAATCTCTCACAGTATTCTTATAAACAAATCTATTAACTAGTCCACTGGCTGAAGTGTGGGTCCCAAAGACTTGGTAGTACAAAGTCCAGATGGCAGTTGGCTACTTGTGGTTTCCTATCAAAACTCAATACTGGAGCAAATATTCTCTTAACTTCTTTATTAGTAACTGAATGAGGGGACAGAGCACATCTTCTGCACTTTTGTGGATGTTAGTGATTTGGTGGGAGCAAGTGAGGTAAGGGAGGTCAGAGAGACTGCTGGGAGGGAGCTCAGCATCCAGGGAGAATGCACTGACACGAAGTTTGGCTATGGTGAGCACAAAGCTGCAGGGGTGGGAGGGAGTAGCCCCATGCACCAGTAGAGGCTTGGGACCAGCTTTGGGGCACCAGCCCAGCTGTTCTCCTGGTCAGCTCCAGTGTGCCCTGGCTGAGCACCTGCTACACCTGCAGCTGTGCTAGCACCAGTCTGGGGGAGATTAATCCCTCTGTTGAGAACCTGTGGGACTGCTTCTCTTGGTACCAGTGGAGGAAAATGCTAATAAATGGAGTTCTAAACACTCAGAAACAGGTTGCCCAGACAGCTCCATCAACATATTACTCCAAACAGTATTTTATAATGGCCCTTCTTTCAGCAGGGCATCAGACAATCAAAACTGCTCTCTTACTTACTCTCAGCTTTCTGCGTGTTATGCTCCTCAAGAAGCAAACAGCAAAATTGGTCATTGTAATATGACAGACTCCATGCAACCTGCCGTGGTGTAGGAATTAGTTTGCAATCCATCAAGTTACCCTAGGCATGATAGAAGAGATCCATGGGCAATGTGGTTGGGATGTTGGCTGGAGAACCTTACTATCTATTCTGCCTAAATGTGTGTCTGAGTCCCCTGGCCATGACTGAGATGAATAGAAGTCTTCTGCACTTTGCTGAGTGGTGTTTATTTCATCACTCTTATGAGTTTTAGTTTGAATTCACTGTCTGTAGGTATTCAGTTGGCAAGTAGGAAAACAATTTTTTTACTAATGAGTTTTTGATGTACAAATAGTGTCTTTAAAATGCATGGAACATATTACTTTCAGAGCCATATAAAAAGCAATGTCTTGAAGATACCTGTATCTTCAAGGTGGTGAGGCAGGGGGGAAGTAAAACTGTTCCTGGAAGTAGAGAAGTTAAAATAAAGACAAATACTTTCAAATTTACTTGCTTTACAAGCTAAACTGTAGAGATGAATTTCTAAAAATTTTCAGCCCTTAAGTATGATATGCTCTTCAGGCTTCTGTACTTGGAAAATAGGAATATAAAATGAATATGTTACCACAGGGAGGAAGTGTCAGTCATAACGATTTTATGTGATCAGAGAATGATTATGTGTGGAGTCTTAAGTATCAGTTGCTAATGAAACAATACATTTTATGGAAAAAAAGCATGCTTTGAGAATATGTAATTCATATTAAGGAGATCTGCTAGTGAGAAATACAAAATTTTAAACTTACATTTGTTCCTGATTTTTGGATTTTTTTTTTTCCTTTTCCTATATAGACTTTGTTGGAGTATGCAGAAAAGTGGAAGACATCGGAAGATCCTCTGCCTCTCTTGGAGGTGTACACGGTGGCTATCCGAAGTTATGTTAAAGCACGACCTTACCTCACCTCTGAGTGTGAAAATGTAGCCTTTGTGCTTGAACGTTTAGCACTGTGAGTATGTTTTTTTTGGTTACTAAAACCAGTTGGTATGGTCTTAACTTTTCATTGCCTAAATGTTTTCCCAGTCCAGTTCTCAGCACCTGCCTTCCTCATGGTGGGTGCTGTACGTAAGGGAGAATATCTGGTTGTTGGAATTGAGGCAAGAAGGATTCCTGATCTAGGACAAGCCAACATTCCTGGCTTGAAGCACTTTGCTATTATTGATCTGCATACTGTCTGAAAGTGCATCAATTTGCACAGGCTTTTACAGGGTTGGATTGAATGATTTTTTTTTTTTTTATGGTGTCTTTTAGAGAACTTGCTTGTACAGTTTCTGCAAGAGTGTTCATGACCTTTATGTGTTCAAGGAAGCAAACTGTTTCATGGCTGGTGTTTCAAATAACTATTTTGATATTAGAATAAAGAATTGTTGATTATGCAATTTCAACATTAAAAATTGCCTCAAATAATTCTCCTTTTTGACTTCTAGAAGCTGTATTGAGCTTCTACTGTGTCTGCCTCTGGACCTACCTGAAAATAAATGGGAAGAATTTCAGGCTTTTGTACAGGTGAGTTTAGTTCATGAACTGAAGACTTAATAGCTTTTCATAATGATTTGGAAACCTAGGAATATTGAGTATGTAGCATGTCTGTAAGGAGCAAGGCCTTCAGCTGGAAATCATACATACTCTGCAGTAATTGCTGAAGGTAATATCATTTGTCTGCATGCAGCAGCTGTGGAGAAAAAATATTTACAGATTATTGAAAGAAAATTCATGTTCTAAAATATAGTTGACAATTAACACTGTTAGAAATGAAGTATTATAAGTCACTCTTTACTATATATGGTTGTATGTTTAAAACTTATGAATGAAAGGCCAGTTGCTACTGAAGGGTTGTTAGATCTCTCACAGGGCACCTGGCTGGTTACAGTTAGAGCACTGCATTAAAGGAGGGTCTTGGAACAAGTTCTGCTTCTCAGTATATCAGAAATATGTAGTGGGAGGTCCAGATAACAGTTTAAAAAAAAAAACGAGGGAGGAGGAGAAAAGAATAATAATGAAAAGACCAGATACTGTTACCTCTGGTTTCTCAGCCTAAATAATATAGGAAGATGAAAGGCTGATTATTTTTGAGTGAATTTTGACTAGCAATTGCCTTATGTAAATCAATTCTGAAGAGATATGTTTGATGCTGAGGGTTTCCACAGCTTTGAGAGCAGGTGGAAAAGTAAAAGAAAAATGAGCCATTTCTTGGCTTTGTTTTTTTTTGTAAAGGACCAGTGTAAGTTATGTGTTGCTACTTAAGCCACAGATTTTTGCAGGTGTTTAGTTTGCTCCCAAGTGTACATCTGCTCACAGAATTTATTCTAGGATATAAGTGCAGTGGAAGATACTTTAATTGATTTTAAGACTCCAATCTGTTTCATCATATTTGCATAGAACCATGCAGTGAGATCTTAACAGCTAAAATCTTCTGACATTATACAAATATTTTTTTCAGTCTCCAGTACATAGAAATTGAGCTGCTGAAGAGTTTGAGAAGATAAAGTTTAGGCACCTAGTACCAGAACAATATGTAGACTAGAGAAATTGTTCATCCATTTTTAAAAGAGAGGCCTATTTCAAAATTGGTTTCAGAAATTTCAGAAATAGTCCTGTTAATAAATCTCATGGTGAGGTTCAGGCACTCAGTTGTTTTGGTTTCTCAGCTTCTATCTTAGGCTACAGAGGCAGAAGTAAAACCTATATAAGGCTGAATGTTAAGATTGTTTTTTTATACATTAAACTCTATATCTGGTAAGGTGTTCATTGGATAACATAAGGTATAAAGGAGTATGAAAGATACATTAAGTGACATTATTTATGGCTTTTTTAAACAATACCTTGTTTTGTAAAATATTATTCAGGTGGCTCATAAAAACTTGATGGAAAATGGCAGCCGGGAACTGCACATTTTAACAACACTTACACAAGAGAAGGGAGTGTGGAAGAACCCAGTATTGTGTAGTATTCTGTCCCAGGAACAATTGGACCCAGATAAAGGTAAAATTTAAAGTTATGGTTGGGATAAAATATACTTCATTTTTATGATACATTAAAATATTATTATGATCCATGGAAGTTTTTTGTTCAATATAATTTGTGATAATTTATAAGCTATATAAATAAATAAACATGTAGCATTTTCTGAACTATTAAGACAGTGTGTTCATGGTAACATACAAATAATTTAATGTTGGTATTTTGCACAAAACATAATCATGCCTCAAATTCTCTTGCCATTTTCTTTATAAGCCATGTGAAGGGAGTTTACATACAGGCTAATTTACGATGGGGTAAGTTCAATACTAATATGCAAAATTTATTTGACATAAACCCAAAAAATAAAAGCTACATATATTTTTTAAATGAGAATGTCATTTACTCAGTTGTGAAATCCCAAGAGGACCTTTACTGGGGAGTCATTTAGACCTGAGTTCTGAGAATGGCTAACAGTAGTAGTATAGGGAAGAGTATATTCACAGCAGAGGCTTACAAGGATAGTGCCCTAATATGTTATTTTTGTTTTGGTGATTGCAATTCAGAAGTGATATCCCTGTGTGGATAAATCTTAGTTGTTTTTTTTATTCTTTGCCTAAATGATTTTAGAATCTACATAAAGCATCACATATAAGCATCTGTGGCACCTGCACAGTTTTTACATCAAGTGAAGTAGTTCCTCTTACTGCCTCCTTTTAGCCTGGTCCCTGTTTATTTCATATGATATCTATTATTTTCTATCTATTAACAAGTTAACTATTCTCACATCTTTTAATGAATGCATCACAAGACCTGATTTGATAGACTGCTCTCATATCTCATCTTCTCTCTTCTGTAGTGTCTTATATGTCTTCCAACTTTACTGTCCCATTCCTTGTATGGGGAGCTAAAGGTTTATTCAGCAATCAATATGATTTTCTGCTTCCTTCAGCATTTCTTTAATAATTTTTCCTCACATTAGCCTTGCTTCTTGACTGAGCATTGAACCAATGTTTCCTTAAATCAGAACTAAACAAGACATTTTCTTGAGGACTAGTAGACTAGTACCTATATTCCAGTGTTAGGATTTTCCTCTGTCATGCCTGTGTGTACACAGTTAGGCTTGTATTTTTTTTCCCCTGTGAAAATAACTTTGGGGGTTTTATCAACATTTTAATTTTATCTGTTATACTATGTTATGGACTGTTGGCATGTTTTTACTTACCCTGCTTTTGTCAGCATATTTTGTCATGGTTCTCTGCCCTTTTCTAAATGTTTATAAAAGTGCTGGACATAGGCTGTCCCTGGTGCAGATCCTACAGAAACACACTGAGAGTTTGTTTGGGCTTTTTTTTTTCTTCTTCTATTAACTGATAATTTATCTATACAAGGGTCTCTTTTTACTGCCAAGAGAGCTTGGTACCTTTAGGGATTTGATGGACTTCTTTTAATGCCTTCAGAAAATAAATTTGATCTCCTTTTATTCAAATTACTGCAGCTCCCTTGGATATGTCCAGTAAATGTATATCATGATTTTCACTTTTTCTTTTTACAGAGGTTGGGTTTACTCTTCCGCAAGATTTGCATTTTGTTGCTTCTTTTAATTACTTATTATACACCTAATACAGGCTTTGGATTTGTATGTAGTCCTCAGAGTCTCACAGAGTACTCCTTTACTAGCTTCCTCTCAACCACCCTGCAGCCATTGTAACAGTAAGGTGCTTGTAAGAGAGAGGTTTAATCAATGTTTATTTGCTTTATATTTGAGTCTTTTTAAGAACTTGCTCGTGAGTTCAGTATTGCATGGGGAGGACAGAGGGCAATAAGAAAGATTGTGACCATGGACTTCAGGAGAGCTAATTTTAAGATCTTTAAGGAATTTCTTGTAAGAATCCCATGGGAGCAGGTCCTGCACTGCTATCAGACATTGCATTGCATTTGCATGGTGACTGGACCTGTTGTTACTTCAGGTTTCACCTGCATGTCTTCTTTTTTTCTCAAGATTGCATATGATAGACAAGAAGCACTTGTATTTGGAGAGAGGAATTTTCCACATTTCTCCACTTCATTAATTGGTTACGGAAGGAAACCTTAGTAATGTTGTCTTAATTTTCTCACATCATAGTGGATGTTTTGTCTTACTGGCCTCCTCCTGAACTACCAGATAGCTTAATGTGAGATCAAGACTGATACTAATCTAGAATTGAAGCTGATCTGAATTAATGACAACTGAAAATTAGGTTTCATGAGGTCATGTGGCTGTGCAGCCTTATTGCTCATTGTGCCAAAGACTGAAAGTTGAAGTACACCAAAGTGTTCGGGGTTATGCCATAGCCTATGCAATGTTAAAACACTGCACTTGCATCCTCAGTTTCTGTCAGTGTGGCATGAACTTGCTTTTCTATCCTTGAGGTTATTATTTTCTTGTAGTGATCGTATAACCCTTCAAAGCTGTCATTGGTATCTCCTCAGCTGGTACTGAGGATGAGTGGAGGAACTGTCTAGAGGAAAAGGATCTTTGATAACATTACAAAAAGCCAGGCTGCTGCTGCTTTTTTGGGATCTAATTCTAATTATCCATAGAAACTTAAAACTGGATGCCAAGAGTTTGTACTTGAATTTTTCATAAGTTTAAATTTAGTAGGGAGACGTCTAAAGAATATCTCACTGAAAAAAGGATCTGGATACAGCCTCACTATCCAGAGATTGTCAAGGTGGATAACAGGCAGAATGTAACAGCCAACATGAAACTATTTTCAGTAATTAAAGCACCTGTCACCAGATGTTGAATGATACCAGCAGCCTCAGTTTTGAGAGGAGAAAAAAACCCAATGTTTTCATCCTGGGTGTATTCAAAGCAGCTGTCTGGCACTTCTTTTACCCTTTCTCCAGACACTATGCCACCACAGAAGCATCCAGGATTGATGCTGCATTCAGCAGAATTGTGCTGAGATGTTGTTTGCATGAAGGATTCTGAGTCCCAGCTTCTAGTAGCTATGGAAAGCACCAAGTCAGTTTAGAGTCGCCCATAGTGTGAAAGCACTATGTGGACTAACACTTGAAAATGACTAAAGAGCTGTCGTGGCTCAGCCCCAGCCAGCAGCCAGGCCCCGTTCAGCCACTCTCATTCCCCACCAGCAGCATCAGGGAGAGAATAGGAAGGGCAAAGGTAGAGAACTCACGAGTTGAGATAAAGGCAGTTCCATAGGGAAAGCAGAAGCTGTGCACACAAGCAAAGCAAGGAATTAATTCCCTGCTTCCCACTGAAATACAGGAATTGAGAATTAAGAATCAAGTATCAAGAAATACTTTGACTAAAAGGGGGACTGACAAAACTGTATTGTTTGCTATAATTTACGGTGCTTACAAGAGCAGGAGGAGACCATGGGCAGGCAGGTGTTCAGCCATCCCCAGGAGAGCAGGGCCCCACCACACCTAGTGGTGATTTGGGAAAGACAAACACCATCACTGCATACATCCTCCCTTTCCTCCTTCTTCCCCTGCTTTATATACTGAGCATGATGTTCCATGGTCTGGAATGTCCCTTTGGTCAGTCTGGGTCACCTGTCCCTGCTGTGTCTCCTCCCAAGCTCCCCCCAGCCTCTCCACCAGCCTGGCAGTACAAAAATCAGGAAAGGCCTTGGCTCAGTGTAAGCCCTGCTCAGCAATAACAAAAACATCTCCATATCATCATCACTATATTCAGCACAAATCCAAAACGCAGCCCTGTACCAGCCGATGTGAAGAAAATCAGCCCTACCCCAGCCAAACCCAGTACATTACTTTCCTGACTAGCAACTGAAGTTCTTGGAGATGGATTGTCCATTTGTATATTCACTTCCTGGCTTCATCCTCCTTGGCCAAAGCAAGGTTGATAAGATGTAAAGGTGGTAGATTAATCTATACCTACCCTACATCTGATGAGGGGTCTAGTAGTAGGATTATGAGTGCTTTGTAAGGCAGATATTCTTTGTGCTCTTTAAGTCTTCTAGTCAGCTAAAACGTGGCATTAATCTGGACTGAGTTCCACAGAGAACCTGTTAGTGCCTGGAGCTGATTCCTGCTCTTGTGTGCCACTAATCTATGGATTACGTTTTCTCTGGTTTAATCCATGTATGGTATGAGCAATACTTGTAATAAAAGTTTATAGTCCTTCTTGTGAACTTGGCATGGAATCACTTGGTAGTAAGACCTGACATGTCAGCTATGGAATTCAAGGGTGTAAGAGGGAAACTGTCTAAAAGGTTAGATCCCAATCTGTCCAAGTTAATTTGCTAAATTTAGTAGATTGTAGTACCACCTGTCAGATGTTATCTCCTTGTCTTAATTTTCCCTCATGTTCTGTAATTTTATATTAATTTTACACCTGCCTTGCACAAACGTTTGTGAATTTTAATGGATGAGATAGCATTGCACAAAAATGACAATTATTTTTCCAATAATTGTTCCCATT
>VZTT01051830.1:6310-20043 GCA_013400855.1 Buphagus erythrorhynchus
AAAAACACTCTGAGAGAATAGAGCGTTAACCCTCACATGGGCAATAAGACTTTTAAAGTTTAATATGTCCCTTCAAGGGCACTGTAAAATGAGTCACATATATACAGATCAGCCTGTTCTCGTGGAAAATGTCCCTGCCCAGCACAGGGAGGGTTGCAACTGATCTGTAAGGTCCCTCCCAGTGCAAACCATTCTCTAATTGACTTTGTGTTTCAAATAGAAAGCATGTCCATTTTTCTAACTGTAGGCTCTGCCCAACCAGACTGGGCTCTCACATGAAAAGGCTGTATTTCTATTCCCCTCAGTGTTAGCAGTAAAAATGGCCAGACCAGCTGGGTCCTTATTTTCTTCCAGTAATGCACTCAATAACAGTTTCTATATTCTGCTGCCAGTTCCAGCTTGAAATTCAGCTATGCCTACATTGCAGACTTCAGTGGGCATAGCCCTGTGATCCACTGATATGAAAATGTCTTACAGAAGCTCTTGTTATAAGCATACTCACATTTACAAAAGAAAAAGCTAAACAAAACAACCCACAAAGAAACAGAGCTTTTAGCTGTTAAATTTGTTCACCTGCTTAGCTTGTCAAAGGCAATCAAATAAAGTATGCAATACACAACTTTCACAAGAGAAGCTGCATCCTTTTTTAGAAGGATTTACTGCTATGGCACACCACTGTAGGAATAACTTCAGATCATTGCTAGCGAAGACATGGCCCTTAGTGAACAATTCTGTTGATGATACACAGAGCAGACAGAGTTTGCAGCCTAGTTGTATTGACTTGGTAGTACCAGGTAATTTTCAAATAAATTGGTAGATTTTTTGTTTCTAAAACCACCGGATTTAACACTGAACTAATATAGAAACAAATCTGTGAAAGTTTTTGTGCTCCCTTTTTCCTGTACTAAGCTTCCTTTTAGTGTACTACTGATATATATATATATATACATATATATGTATAAAATATCAACAATATGATACTGGTGCACAAGAGCACAAGATAAGAGTCAAGGCAGGAAAGAGGCAGGAGAAATCTATAATTAGATTTTTCTCAGTGCATCCATCTTCATTTATCCAAGAGGCCAAAATCATTATTATTTACTCAAGAATCTCCTTGGAGAGTAGAACTATAAAGATTTACTGCATATTATGAGAATCTGTAAGTATATTGAAGTTCCTTAGTTCAATTATTTGTCCCTTTAATACTTGATTAAAATGGGAAGAAAGTTGTGCCAGTGTCTATACATTTGGTTTCTGATTATATCTTCCCTCTCCTAAGTTGTTCCTGTAATAGAAAAAGGGTAACTGTATTTCATTTCTTCTCTCACACTTTTTTCACCAGGTGATATAAGCTTGCTTGTAAAGTTCTTTGTGTTTGGTAAGAGAAGATGACCAGATTTGTTAAGAAATTTGTGACAGAAAGTCTTAACTAGAATAGTTGTAGTTTTCACAGCCATCCTTTGTGCTCAGTGGAGTTTGAGGCTTAGACGCAACATGGTCCCTTTAAAGATAGTGGTACCCCAGATCAGCCTGGATTCATGAATTAAGTCCTTGCTTTGTCTTGGCCTGCTAGAGCAAAACACTTTTTCAGAATCAATCGTATGAGTCATAGTGAAAAAAACATTTAATTTTAAATTTTAAATCTGATTATCCTGTATAATGTGAAACTGTTGTTTAGCAAACAGCTTTACTTAACGAAAATGGAACTATGCACATACACACAAAAAAACCCAAACTCAAACCCCAAAGTTTCACAACAGATTACTTATTTTTACTTAATCTTTGTTTATCTTTTATAAAACATAAGGCAAACAAAATGTTTTTGTGAATAACAGAAAGCTTTAATATACCCTATTATCTACATTTCCATATAGAAAATATTTTAATGTGACTTATTTTATTTTCTCTAAAATAAAGACATTAACAGACAGTATAAAAGTGCCTAAAAAGAGAGACTTAAACCACTCAGATATCAAAGTGTGTTCTGAGGGCATACAGTTCTTTCTCAGATTCAAATATTAACAATATTTTGTGTTATTTGTTTAACTTAATCAAACCCAAAGCCTAAGCCTGGGTTCAGTTTTCACTGTACAACACAATTCTTGTCCCAGTCTAGAATCCTGTGCCTTGTCCACAACTTTGCAAACTGCATCAAGCCCCTGTGCTTGTCAAGGTCATGAAGGCTGGTTGCATAGCTCCAGGTACTGGAATTAGGCAATCCAGCTGCAGAAACAGGGCCAAGTCTAAGGCAAGCCATAACTAATGGATGTCAAGAACAGCAAGCCAAAGGATGATAGATTTTTAAATGATTCACTTAACCCCCAAGCCAACAATAAATTACAAATAGTTAAATGCACACGGGACTCCCACAAACGTGGGTTCTGGGTTCTTTAAATGTGTGAACAAAAAGAGGAGTCCTATCCTTGCAAACACTGGTGAGACTAACTTTATGGAAACAACACCAGTGGAAGAGCACACATTTATGTATAGTATGTAAGAATTTCAGTAAGATCTTAAATATAAATATTCAGCTCATGTTAGATTTAAAAAAATATTTTTCTTTTTTTACATAATTTTGATAAATAACTACTTTAGCAGTTGGAGAACTGATTGAGAATGGAATTGTTTCTTTTGTTTTATTTATGTATTATTGTTCTGTTTCTTTTGACCTTGACAGTATTGTGCATTTTTACTTTTAAAATATCTGTTGATATCCACATTTTCCATTATGTGAATAAAACCTATTACTGTGCTCTCAGAAAATATTTTGGAACCTTCAGACAGAAGACAGAATAAGCGTATTTCCAGTGTAAGGTGGCAAGCTCAGCAGTCAGCGTCTGCAAAGGCAATTTATATAGCAACAGTATAATCACAAAGGGCTTACATTTTATCTTCAATGAGAAAAAATATTTACTGCAATTACAAAGGTTTTATAGAAGAGATGAAACCTCATATCTAAGAATAAACCAGTTCACTACAATGACTTTGAAATGTAAAGGTTAATATTTGTATTCTTCATAAGAAAAATTCTGTTATAATTTAAAAACAGCTAAATCCTTGTACATAAACATAAATCCTTGCAAAAATATATAAAGAGCATGAAAGAATCTGAAGCAAGACCTGTAATTTCCTGAATAACTGATCAATTTTAAACAAAATAATTTTGGTGAAAAAAAATTCTGTGGGCATATATGAGCTAGCTTTAATGCAAGCTGAATTTGTAGTCAAAGATAGGAGAGCTAAAGCCATTCATCTGAGGAAAGGCAGGACCTCAACGGTTCATTTCCTATTCTGAATCTCAGTGAAAAAAATGTTTACACTCAGTCTCTCATTTCTCAGGAATGACTCTAACTACCAGGCTACTATTACATTGTCCCTACTGAAGTCATTCATCAGCAACTAGAGAGCAAGTGAGAAACAAAAAAAAAATTAACTATATTAAAAACTACATGAAATACACTAAACTCTTATATAAACTCTGTTAAAAAATATAAGCCAATTTGCCACTCATGCTAGATAAGATGATGTCATAATCAATACAGAGCCCAAATCTTTCCCACTGCCTAATTTCCCTTTTCTGACTACCTCCATTTCTCTTGATAGCCTAGATCCTGTGCTGGAGAAGCCAAAGAGGAGGAGGGGGAGGGACAAACACAGGCAAATTAGTAAAAATCTGCAAGTTAGAGGAGTGCTTAGATCTAATCCCAGGACTGAGACCAGAGAAGAAAAAAACACTGAAAGATTAATTTGTTCAGTTTCTTTGCAGGCAGTAATAGTTCAAAATGAAACATTAAGTTCTTCTCTACTGACTTTAGTGATGCCCTGAACTGGATCTGTAATTTCCCTCCCCTTTCTTTTTGTATTTGGTAGCTTGGTTGAGCCTACAGCAACACAAGACATCCTCTAGCCAGGGTCTGTAACCTGCCTTCTAGTACATATTTTTTGCCAACAGCTGCAGGGAAACAGAGAGAGGTCCCTGACCTTCTCTGAATAATCTTATGAAAAAGACGCATATTTTAGTACCTTTTCCTGTTCCCTGGGAGTAATTTTTCTTGTTCCCAGAGAGTTCTCACTAGAATAGCTGCACTCCAAAATACCTTCATGCCAACAGCAAGCTCACAGTTGTTTGAACCAATTCCCATCATGGTTATAGAAACATTAGTATTGCCTACAGTGAATTTTGGGTCAGGCCTCTCTTTCTGAATAAACCTGCTAGAAGACCAGACCTACTCTCTAAGTGACTCTAGCCCTTGCAGCAAATCAGCAGTTTGTGGAGCTACGTGGAAATCTACCCAATCTCTCTCTTTCCTGGCTTCACAAGTGGGAGCTGTTGATACCTGCACGGCTCCTGGTACAAGGCAGAGCAGAAGAGCACAGTAAGTTAATCCGCAAGCCATTCAGAAACGTCTAGGACAGAGACAGTGACACCAGGGAATCATATGTCTGCACTGAACATCTAGTAAATTGTTTACTTGGAGGGCTGATGAGAAACGTGCAAATGAACCTCTGAAGCAACTACTTGTCAGGTAAGGATACTAATGCGCTCTGATAAAAAGCAGTATGTTCTCATCATTGCAGTATCTTTTCCCCAAACGTACTTGCAGCAGTTTATCAACATTATATAATGCAGGGAGAGTTCAGGGCAAGGATAAAGTGTTGATAGCCAGCTTTTGGTGTGCTTGTTTATTTGACTCACTTGATTCATAGGTCTCCTCTTTACACAATGTACTTTGAGCTGTTTTTTCCTTTATTTTTAATGATCAGTATTACTCTTGATCCTAAATAAACATCCAAGAAATCCTTTAGGTTTCAGGAGCAGGCTTGAAAGTCTGTTTTTTAAGAACTAATCCAGTGTGCGGCTTGTTTCTCATACAGTCAATGCTTGTTGTATTCTATGTTTTCCTTTTGTTTACCCCTTTTTCCCTACCACAGATCTGTTTTTTTCCTCCTGCCCTGTCGGGGCGGGGGAAACCCAAAAAGAAAAAAAAAAAAAAAAAGAAAAAAAAACAGAAGAAAAGAAGAAGANGAACCTCCTGCCCTTCAGAGGGGCAGGTCGCCTTTCCCGGGAGCAGGGAGGGGGGAAGAGGGAAGGGGGAATCGTGTGGATGCCCCGCGGGGACAGCATCACGGCTGCCGTGGCCCCGGGGAGCTCTGGGGACACTCTGCGGCTGGGAGGGGACCGCGGAGGGACAGAGGCTCCGTGCCGGCGGAGCGGAGGGGCTGAGGAATGGCGGGAAGGATGGATGGATGGATGGATGAGGGATGAAGGATAACGAGTGGAGAGATGGAGGGGTGAGGGACGGATGGATGGGAGGATGCAGGATGCAGAGATGAGGAGGGAGAAGGGGTAGAAGAATGAGAAAATGAAGGCTGAGGGACGAAGGGATGGAAGCGCCGAAAGACAGAGGGCTGCCAGAGAGAGCGCCCGAGCTTCCCAGCAAGCTCCCCCTGCGCTGCGCGCCCCCGCGCCGCTCCCGGTCCCCCCCTCCCCGCTCCGCCGCTGCGCGTGCCCGCGCCCGGGGCTGACTCTCCCTCGCATCCTCCTCCGGCGGCGGCGACGGCGGCAGCGCCGGGGATGGGCAGCGAGAGCGCGCCCAGGAGCANCATCCGCAGCCCCCTCCCCGGACGGGTGAGTCACAGGGCCCTGCGCCTTCGCCCCGAAAAGCACCTGCCCTGCATCCCCCCCTTCCCGCTCTCGCGCCTCCCATCCCGGAGTGGCTCCGGGGATGAGCGCTGGCGGAGCGGGGGGGCCCGGGGGAGGCTCCGCGCTGCCCCCCCGCCCCCGCCCCGGGNGGTGCTCTGGGGGAGAGGCGCGGGGCGGGGGGGGGGGGGCCCGGGGGAGGCTCCGCGCTGCCCCCCTGCCCCCGCCCCGGGGCGACGGAGGGTCCCGGCCCGCCCTCGCAGCCCCCCGCCCGTGCTGAAGGGCCGAGGGGCAGCAGGGGTGTCCCCCGGCTCCGCCGGGATGTGAGGAAAGGGGCTCCCGCCCTGCCGCCCTTTCCGGGCACCGCTGCCCGTTCCCACGGGGATCTCACAAGCGTACACGGACATCCCGACAGCGCCGCTCCCCGCCGGGGCCAGGACACCCCGGAGCCCCCTCCTCCCGCACCCCCGGGCACCGGGCAGGGGGCAGCGCCTGAACTTTCTGCAAGGGACCATTTGGAGGTGGGGAGGCAGGACCCAGCCCAGCAGAACTGGCGGCATCCCCGGAGCCGCCCGGAGGGAGGTGCCGGAGGGTCCCGGTCCCCTCCCGGAGCCGCCGAGCGCGGCCCTTCCCGCGGGGCTCGGGGGCGGCCTCGGGCAGGGCTCAGCGCTCGAATGGACTTTTCTAACACTCCCTCCACCAACATTATTAAATAAATAAAGTGCCGAGGGGGGAAGGAGGGGGCTAGAAATCTGTGCTTGCTCTGCCTTCGCCGCCCAGAGCCGCGAGCGCAAACGACGGGATGCTGTCTCTGAAAAGGGATTTCTGGTTTTTATGTGTCATGATGCACACGGCTGGTGGTAGCTAGTATAGTAACTATCTGTATCCCAATAGTTCCCTGTCGAAGGGTTGTTATGGCAGCAGCGCTCCCCGCTTCTTTTATTTTTTTTTTTTGTCTCTGGCACAGGGTAATGTTAACGACCTGGAAATTGCCTTAATTAAAAAGGAAAAAAAAATATAAATAAAGCAGCCTCTTGACTCTTAGCCAAATAGACAACAAGTAGAAAAATAAGATTCACACTCAATCTTCACTCCTTTCTCCGGAAGCTGGTGCTATGATAATGCTAATGACTGGAGGAGGCTGGGGGAAAATGTCTTTCTCTTTCCCTCCACACCTAATTCCTGCTTTTTGCTAAATTTTGTTGAAATTTTTCCTTGACTGCGGCTTGTGCTGCTTCATGTGTTTCACTGATACTTTTTCATAGTGTTGTTTCTTACTTCCAGAGGATTCCTTAGTCCTGTGTTACACGGGATAAAGGGATTCAAGTAAATGTGCATACAAGTAAAGCACATCATTTGCAAAATCTTGTAATTCTGTAGATTTTGCTTTTCTGTACAGTCACAGGATGATAATTTTCTCCTTGTAATACAGAGAGGAATCTCTATGAGACTCATCTGAATGGTTTCAGCACATCATACCTGCCACAGCTGGTGGCAGTCTGAAACAACATAATTTAAAGATTATTATGGAAGTAAGTTTCTCTATCACCTTTAATGGTCAGCCTATTCTCAGTCAAAATACATGTAGTTCTAAGGGAAACACTCCGATTCTGATTTCAGTTTAGTCAGTTTTTGGAGCACAGTGTTCAAGCCCTGAACCCATTGAGGGGGATGAATGTTAAAAACACATAAAATTGGTAGCAGACTACACTGCTTTGACATTTTTACTCTGCACTTTTGTAGACACCATTTGTTGTCTTTGACCAGAGTTTGCTTGGGTAGAGACTGAGCAGTAAATGATAAGGACAGAGGATTTTGTCCTGATAGCTCCTGCATTTTTATTTCCACCACAATATTTGAAGATTGATATTGATATTGCAGAATTAAATGTTATTGAATTGTAATATCTTGTTTCCAATTGTACATTTTGAAATGTTTGGCTTATCAGTAGGAAAACAACACAAATGTATAATGTTTATTTAAGGATGAAAAAATGCTGTCCCAGGGTGATTCATGTGTAGAAACAGGCTAGATTCAGGTTAAATAAATGAACTAAAATAATGTAGTGTAAGTGATCTGTAACTAATTTTCACTGTTTATAATGAAAACAGGCACTCTTATCTTTGAGTTGGAATTTAGAGATGCTGGAAGAGAGATGAAGAACAGCAAAATACATATCTTTAATGACAGATGAAACTCATGAATAAAGATCAGATATTTCTGAGGGAATGCAAGCACATTTCTTAGTATAACTTTGGTCATGATTCTGATCCCAGCTAAATCAATATGAGATTCTTCCCAGGCACTGCTGTGAGCAGAATCAAAGACAACCCTGCTATCCATTTTTGAGGAATGGGGACATGAAAAGATCATTTGTATTTTTCCCTATTATAATAGCTGGAAGGGTTTATTTTGTATCTCATATAGAATATTCTACATTTTACCCTCCTAAGCAGTAGTCAGGCCTACAATTCTTACCTGCCCAGAGAGCTCAGCTGAGATAATTATTGTGAGAAAGAATAATACATGTTTTGCTAGGGGCAGCTTTATTGTGAGAAAATAATAGTCATGTTTACTGTAAAAAGGCTTGACTTTGAATGATATTTTCATATATGATACCACTAAAATTTCATATTAGGGAGTGTGAATAGCATGTTTCTTAAAATGGCATTATTTGCTTTAAGGTTCTGGTGCGAAAGGACTAGATTAATTTAATCAAGATGGAGGGTAGATGTTTCTATCTTTGGTGATTAAAAATATCCTTAGTGATTTAAAAATAACTTTAAGTCGTAATGAAGAAAAGACAAATTTGGACACTCTGAAGAGGGTTACAAATAAAGTTATTTGGTATAAATGAACCAACAGATTGCTCTTATTTAACACCAGACAGAGGTAGAATGGAACAAAAGAGAAAGCTGGCAAAAACAAGTCATCATGGGAAAAAAGACAGTATAAATCCTGAAAGACTTGCAAAATTTGCCCAAGAGACTCCAATGTTAACTGTTTGACTCCCTTATGGGAGTCAAATGGAAAAAGCCCCATTGACTTCAGTAAACATTAACAGCGTGAGTGTATGCTAAGAGAAAAGATGGGTAATTCAACCAAGTACCACGAGAATTCAGAGTGATAGTTTCTGAAATCAGATTAGAAATGTATGGACTTTCTTCAGTTAGAAGGAAGTCCTGATTTCACTGAAAATTAATTGGAAGCTTGCTATCTATTTTTCAGGGCAAAAATGTCAACCTGAGAATAATGTTTCTAGTGACTTTTGAAAAACATGGCACTTTATAGTTAATGTGGTTTTAATTTGTGTGATATTCTATTAATATGATGTTACCTTTGCCAAGCTCAAGTTATTAATTAGTTATTAGTAACCATTTTCCCTTTTTTTTGTATATTTTTTTAAATGTCAGTTTTTCAGGAATGGCAAGAAATACAAAACAGTCTTCTTGCAAGACTGCACTCATAAGCTGAATAATTCAAAGCCTGTACTGTCATAGTGCAATCAAATTTTTAATATGATGCTGTCAAAGTCATAAAAAAAGAAAATCAAATGTGACATCATAGAAGACAACGTATGTAGCTGACATGACATCCAAATGTTTTAATTTTCCCACGTTATATTTAGTGTTTAATGAAGAGAGACTTTTCTTTCTTTCCTTTGAGGAAACTCTTAATATAACACATTAAATGTTCAGAAAAAAACCTACTTTATTTTCATAAAAACATATGCAAGTTTTGTGGAGAAAAGTCCTGAACATAAAGGAGATGCAATCATTTAAGAGATAATGTAAAGCCTTCACTGGAAAACAGAACCGAGAAAATCTGTGGCTGATGAGAAAAAATTACTGTCAGACAAATTTTCTAGAATATGGTAGGTAATATCTCAGCAAAGGACATTTTATTAACTGTTCCTAACTATGGATGAACCTCTGTCTAAAGAAAGAGACAAAGTCACCCTTGCCCTCAAAAAATATAGTAATTTCTTTCTGCAGAAAGAAGCATTTTTCTGCTGCTTTTCTTTCTAAATTAAGTATATTTAATGCTAATGAAAAGTACAAAGTACCAGATTAACAGAAGTGAAAAATGGAAGTGTTTTCACCCAGCCTTTGTGGAGCACAGGAAGTAGCAGTGAAGTGTGGTGACCCCAGAATGATCTGCCATTTCAGCCTGGTTTGGCTAGCTTCTTGACATGGAGAAAATGCTCATTGAGGTCTTCCAGGTGGCTAAGGACCAATATTGCTCCAAGTGATCAGTGTAGTGAGGAAATTTGTCAGGAATGGGATTTTAGTTGATAAACTCAGCCCCTGTCTTCCTTAAAGAAACCAGCCCTGGTTGTGACTCCGTGGGGACCAGACTGGATCCTGCAAGGAGCTCAGCATCAGTGCTTTCAGAAGTGCCAAGTGCCTGCTCAGGATCCTCTAAGAAATGCAGTGAAATACCAGTTCATTTCACACAGGCCACAAACCAGCTTTCAAATCTCAATGATTTTCCGTCACTACTGCATGTTGGCTGTACTTGAATCAGTGAACTAGAGGTGAAAGGCTCCAAAAATGTGATTACCAGTCCCCTGAAACATTTAGCTCTTCAAGGATAGCTTACTGGAAATACTTATTTGTATTTCAGAAACTGGAGTAGAGAGAAATGAAGTTAAAACACACAAATATTTTTATTTTGTTCTAAAAAGTGCTTTCAGCAATTTTTTTTTTTTTTGTTTTGTTTTGCTCTGTTTTGTTTTATTTTGTAGACAGACTGTAAATGTCAGATACTTGATTCTGGAATACATATATAATCTGTTAGCAAACAGCCTTATAGATTTGTATTTCTTTACCACATAATGCTGCATTTTTGATATGACAGTAGAAAATTATTTAACCATACACTCTTATATCTGGCTACATTGAAACATTTTAATACTAATGTTTGGAGTGTTGAGTTCCCCCCCTCCCCATATCTGCCACTAAAAGATCAAATAGATACATAAATGTGAAAACAGGTGTAGACTAAATAAACATCTGTTATTTATCACGGATTTTTATGTAAAATGCTTTATTTTGTCTAATTTAAGCCTAGTACTCTTATGGGAAAAAAATCAGCTTATAAGTATTGTAATAATTGTATGCTACAGTCCAAACCTACTATATAAATAATGCTACTGAATTAAGGAAAGCCACCAACATTGAAAATGAATATTTAATTAATAATCCATCTGTTCAAAGTTCTCTAATCTTTTCTACAGATGTCTTCTTCCTCTTAGTTTATCCAGGACAGCTACTACAGGAATTTCAAACTGAGAAAGTATGTTAGAGCTGCAATTGCAGGAAAGCCTGTTTTCCTATTCCAGTGTTAGAATAGAGGTGAGAGGCAGGGATCCGTAAGGTCTAAACTTTGAAGGTCACAATAACATAAAACATATGCTTTCTTCAAAATTATTTTTCTCATTGAGGCAATGAGTATGGACTTTTTAAAATACAGTATATGGGGGGAGTGTATTATTTGTATTTGTATTTGTCAAGAGCCTTTATTTTTAAAATTAAGCAACATTAACTCCCTGCGTGTTCAAAGACTTTCTTCAAATGAGTCACCACATCTTGTGAAGTCAGGTACCAGCAGCAGTACTCGGAGCAGATTACTAACCAAGGACAGATGGACACAGGTGGCAGGGAGACTGTGCCAGACACCACGGGGTGAAGCAGGCTCACAAAGCAACAAAACCAGTTTTCTCTGTTTATCAGCACAACATTTCAAATACCTCCTTTTGAAATAAAAGACACAGATTTAGAAGTCCTCAAAAAGCAGTTTCTTCACTAAAACGTTTTGGATAGAATAAAAGGTATTGTATGTGTATTGTAATACACATACCAGCATATCAGAAATAATTTAAATATTTCTTTTTTTGAGGTTTTCTTTCAAACTAAAACCAGCAAAATTATTTCAATTTTGGGAAGCAAAATGAGTGGAACTCATATTCTGACAGGATAGGATTTCAGAAAAGTTTCTTCCATGGCTTAAACTAGAGAAGGAACACCTTCCTTAAAATTAAGGTGGTGGTGAATGAAGGCATCAATCCTAAAACTATTTGTGTAGATGCAGAGCACAGGGAATGTGTATATTCCAATAAATTAACTGATCGTGTACATTAAGTTACTCATGTGACAAGTACTTTGTATTTATCAGGATTGAGTCCTTGCTGTTTGGCAAAGCAGTGAAAATCTTGTCTTAGAGGGAGAGGGTAGAACTTTTGGTAGAAATTGATCTGGAATTCTCCATCAAGATTATTTTTCAATGGAAATAGTTCCTGCTTTGAAAATAGAATAGGCATTAGTGTGGGTCAGTAATAGAAGACCACTAATTTAATTTGAAAGACAGAAAAACATAAAGTTTTGCAGTTGAGCATTTGAAATGGGAAATATTTCACAGCCACTACTGCTGAGTATTGCATTTAAATGGAATAAGAGGACACCCAGCTACACTTAGAAAGCAATCAAATTATTGCCTATATGTTATGTTTGGAATAAAATTTATCAGCCAAGGCTATCAACCTAGGCTATACTGATTTTATGATTTATTTAAGCTGACAATAGAAGATTTTCACAAAGTAGCTGCTTAAGACTGTTGTTCAGCAGTTCTAAATACCCGTAGTTTAAAGGCCAATGTTTAAGCATAATGAAGTAAGATTGCTCTGACACAAATGCTAATTAGTTTCTTGCAACTATCCGACTTAAAAAAGAGTTTTTAAGCAACCTCATTTAGATGAATGGAGAAAGAAAATGCAGTAGTATCCAACAAACGGCTTTTGGGAACATAACAAGCTTGCTAATTCTAGAACTTGCAATAATTAGGAGACTTTCCAGTGAGAATGTTTGCCACAAACAACATTCACCTCAACCAGCTACACTGAGACAGCTGATGTCCTCCATTCAGAATTAGGGCTGGTATTAGAGTTGGAAGGTAGGAGCTCAGGGAAGGGATTGAACTTCACTGCTTGGATGGTCTCCATGGCTTTCCTACAGATGCTTACCAGCCACCCTTTCTGGGCAGCATGCCTGCTGAGCAAAGGAGCGGCCAGCTGCCTCCCCAGCAGAGCTTCTTGGGGACCACAGACACAATTTCCAATTATTTGGCCTTGCTGAGCCCCAATACTGCGTACAAAACTTCCTGACCTGCTGGACTTCCAGCACTGGCCTGCATGCCCATCTGCAGCAAGCTGACAGTATTTGAGATTCAAACTAAAGAATATTTAGGGAGAAAGCGATGAGAAATTTTAAAATTACATTTAAAATATTTTGGCAGTTAAAATGTATATAGCTAAAAGTGTGTTCCCTTAAGGCTCCATTGAGATGAAAATTCTTCTTTCCACAGACATCCTAGGGAAGGCAATTGCAAATAGATGAGAGAATCTGTATGTTAAAAGCAATCGTAACAACTAAAAAAAATAAACAAAAAAACCCCAAACAAAACAAAACAAAAAACCAATAATTGCATCTGGTTTATAGGTATTTCCGGACAATAGATGTTTAAGACTTGCATGGCAAGTGGTACCAATATTCAATGGGAAAGAGCTCCAAACTGCTTGCACTGGAGTGAAACACAGCAGCACTGCTATGAAACTCAATGCTGAGAATTTTTATACAGCAGATAAAATTTCATGAGCTTGAAAATAATTTAATTTCATTCAATCAATGAAATAAATAGGAAGATGGCTGCTATGTGTGTACATGCAAACTACAGTATGAATGAATCAACTGAATTTAATAAAAAGACAGAAGTAGAGTTAGGTATGTTATCAATGAAGCACTCAGCCATTTGAAAACATGATTTTGTTTGTGGAAATTTTATAGTTTAACCAGTTCTCCAAAAGAACACAAACACAAGTTGAATGTTTAAGAAATGGACCTTTTTTCAGTCAGTAATTCTGCTTTAGGCCAACTCAGTGGTTGATAAATTTAAAAGATTGATTATGATAAAAACAAAACCAATTTGTTACTTCTTTATAATGCAAAAGACACTGAAGTTGAAAGGTATTTCAGAAGAGAAGCCTTACAAATGTACCACTTTCAAAACAATTTTTTCTTAAAATTTGCAAATTTCC
>VZTT01051832.1:5774-40102 GCA_013400855.1 Buphagus erythrorhynchus
AAAAAAAAAAAAAAGTTTTCATTGCATTAAAGAAATAAATAAATTTCAAATTTCAGCCAGTCACGTTTCTGGGTTTGCTGTTACTTACAGGATGTGTCTCAGGGAGAAGCAAAGGAAAGTCTCCAGCTTGGAGCAGAACAAGAGTTTGGGGCATCCATCCTAGGTGACAAACTGCAGCATCAGCTCTGCAATACAACTCTGGAGCCTCCAGAGCCTTTTCCAGACAGAAAATGCTGCTCCTGACTCTCAGAATTCAAACAAATTCCAAGTTTGCCTTTGAGGGCTGCAGAGGGATGGAGTTCAGGGCTGGGATTGGTTTTCCTGCTGCTCTTGAAACCTTTGGCTCTGCTCGTGTGTTTTTGGATTATACTGGGCAGTCAGAGCTTGAAAAAACCATTCTGTGAATGAGCAGAGATGGAGGGAAAATCATGGAAAAACCCCCAGGATCTGACAGACTCAGGTGTGAGTTCTGGCAAGTCACTGGTCTAAATATTCATAGGAAAAATGAGTATTTGATTACTTTTAAATTGAATCCTTAATCCCTGTGGACCTCTTATGTTCTGACAGAAAGGGGCTTAGGAAGTATAAAATTACATATTCTTTTAAGCACTTAAAACTATTTAGAGAAAACATTTTCACTTAAGCACAGGAGGGAAAAAAAAAAAAAAAGAGTTTAGAAAAAAGTACTGGTTCAATTTAAAGCAAAAAAAAAAAAAAGAGAGAACTTTGGAAACTGCAATTCATTTTATTCATGGAGGACTCGTTGAGATTTATATTGGAGCTCATAAAAGCCAGAACCAGTGTTGCAGCTTTTCCAGCAGCCGGGGAGAAGCAGCAACTTTTGGGTTTGGGATTTACTTTAAGTGCCTAAAGTCTCACAAAGGAAATTAAGTGCAGTGGAGCAGCCAGTGCTGCTGTGGTCACCACTCCTGCACTCGTATTTCAGCTGCACTCGCCCCCTGACCAGCTTGCCTTGGCAAATTGAAAAGTTGATGGCTACAAAATTCCTTGGAAAAGTTGTGCTTGTGCTTCACCCATGGCAGAGGTGGAAATCCAAGTCTCCAGCTCCTTGTTTCCACAAACCAAACAGTTGGATGTGAAATGCCATCACCAAAAGCTTGGCAGATATGTTGTGGATAAGTGTTGTAACACCAGGATAAATGTTTGGCCTTTATTTTACCAAAATCTACAACAATGGCAGGAATCATCTCCTCCTGCATATGGGATTAAGGATATTTCCAGGATTCCAGGGAAAAATCCGTTCTATTTTTATCATTTTGTGTTTCCTAGGAAGCCAATATATGTTATATATCTTAGTAGGTTGCTATTTGGGCTGGATTTCAGAGGAGGGAAGAAAAAAAAAATCCAGATTTTCACATTTCTTTTGCTGGTCTGTATTTTCCAGCCACCCAATATGAACTCCTGGGTTAAGGACATCTTTTCCTGGAGGCTTTTCTCTGTGAAAAGAAGAGTGTTAGCTGCACTGGGAAGTGGGACACATGGGAAAGGGATGTTTGGAAACAGAAAATCCCAGCAATCAGTTCAGGTCAAGCCCCAGTGTCCCACCAGGGGCTCTGGACAGCACAAGTGGTCTTGGCAAAAGGTCTCTCCCAGCTGCCCAATTTCCCAGGCAAACATATGGGAACCAAATGGACCTCGTAAATATTTGTTTCCAAAATCAGTTAATGACAGGCTGCAGAGGAGCTCGTGAAATTTTAATTTGATGGGATGTTATTCTGAGCTCTCCAGAAAGCACAGACACGAGGAGCCAGCAGAAATGGAGTCCAGTTCAGTGAACTTTGCTCCTCAGGGAGAAAACAAACAAATAAATTAACAAATGAACAAATAAAACCCCAAACAAACAGAAAAAAAGCCCCTCCAAAACCCAAACAAAACCCCAGATGTGGAGAATGAGCAGCAGATATTAGGCAAGGTTTTTAATTTATGGGAAACAGCACATGCAGTAAAAACCTTTGCTTTGATGATATTACCAGAGCACCAGAGTGCAAATAGACTCTAATCCATTATGTTTTAAACTTATAAAATTTATTAGCCCCGAACTGTGATCTTTATTCATGCCAAGCCCTCCTCTGAATTTATGGCACTTGTGCAATCATTACTCAGCCTGTATGGAATCATATATTTCTATGAATTAAACTGAGAAGCAGTTTGCTAATTAGCATTACAAGTGTTAATGAATGAAAGATCACATGAGTTGCAGGGAACAGAGAGACTTAATATCATCAGGCATTTGAGTCAGACACAGCTGAAACATCCTCCTCCCATTTTCTGAAATTCCCACTCCCTGAAGTCTCCAGAGTTTAGCAAGATCATAAAACTGGAGCAGCATTTCATGGAGTCCCTTTTAGTTAATATCACTGTATTAAATAAGATCTTTCCTGCAAAGGAAAGAAAATGATTGTTCTTTCTCTTAAGCCGAGTGTGTAAAATGTTCTTCAATAAAATCCAAGAAATTAATATTCAATGATTTACAGTAAGTCTCTTGAGCACAGGAGGTTTGCTCGAGACAGGAAAAGCAAACACTTATGGGGTACATTATTATGATGGCTTATGCTAATTAAATTGAAGCAGAAATCCTTAATTTATGCTTTACCATCAAGTGCAAAGGGGAAAATTCTTTCTTAGTTCAAGCTTTATCTTGTTAAGAAGATTTACCTCCTTATTTCCTAGAATAAAGAGCTATTTTTGAGACTCTACTGAGAAAGCAGAGGCTTGCAGAGCTTTTCTCCATGTTGCCATGACACTTTGGATCTCAACCTACAGTTCAATACAATAGCTGCAATTAGGTTAATTAGAACATTATCTCAAAGTACACAGCTATTGTACAAAAGAAGAAACATTCTCACTGAATATGCTGCTTAGTCACCAATAAATGATTTTTTTTTTTAAATTACATTTTTCTAATTATAATGAATAATTTATTTCTCCTGTGGACGCTTGACATTTAAATATTGTAACTCAAAAAATAAACCATCCAACATCAGCTTAGGACATGCAGAATTTTTCTGACCTTTCAGTTATTTTCCTTCCATAAAATAATGAGAGAAAAAGAACACCTACAATAAGGGATTGTATGATTTTGGCTCATTAGTTATTTCCAGATTCAAAGGCCTTAATGAACACCCCATGTAGATGTGGTGCCTAGGAACAGGGTTCAGTGGTGGACCTGCAGTGCTGGGTTGATGGGTGGGCTTGTTGATCTCAGGGGTCTTCTCCAACCTTCAGCAGTCTCTGGCTCAAGTAAACAAAGCTTTTAGTCTGCACACACAAAAAGTGACAGCCAGGTGTAGACTAAAAAATACAAGAAATTACAAAATTAAAAATGTTTAACTTGATGAGATGGGGCATGAGGCCACCAGCTTGTCTTCATATTGGTATTATGTCAACTAAGAAAAGAAAAGTTTTAAGGGGAAAAATGAAATATTAATTTACCAAAACTCAGCTCAAGCACAGAAGGAAAAAGTTCCAGGAGTGTGTGGATGAAACACAGCTCTGTGAGAATCCATGGGAATTTGGTCACTGGTGCCAAGGGAGGCAGATCCAGGTCAATTGTTGACTTTAAACCATTAAAGTTCTAAATTAAACGTTCAGCTCCCTGACCCTGCTCTGCCTGGCTGTTCCCAAGTGGTCCCAGTGGCACTCAGGCCATGTGTGTGACAAACAGGGCCCTGTGACCAGCCAGGGCTCCAGCCTGCCCCAGGGAGCAGGAAATCCTTCTTCTGCAGCCTCCAAAACACTTCTGAGCTCAGTTCCCATTCCTGGAGAGCTGCACGGGCTGGAGCAGCCTGCTGTGGGCAGGGGCTTCCCAACATCCATCCCATGAATGTCACCCTGTCACTGGAAATGTCACATGCCAACATGCCCATAATTTATTTCTGCCTATTTGACAGGCAGGGACTTTCTGAGGACAGAACTCCACACCTGAACATTTGTTTCTGCTGTTTTGGGTCTCACATTGTTCCCATTGCTCACTCCATTTATCAATCATTTTCACTAATCAGTCCTGCTCATATTTATCTTCCATGATCACCAACTCTCCTCTTGCAATGTCCTGAAGGTAAGAGAGGTACAGTCAGATTTATGCAAACTAGGAACATCTCTGGGGTGAAATTCTGGAATACCAACCCTGGGAAATGACTGCAAAACTCCCTTAACTTTAAGAAAATGAAGTTTTCACTGCTAAGAGAAGTTACCAACCAGCCACTCAGCTGAGCACGAGCACAGCTCACACAAGAGCCAATTTTGGTACTTTTAGCTTCCAGGATGTTTCCCCCAAATCAAGGAACACAGTTCACATTTTAGAGGAGTTTGATTTGATATTTAGACCAGTTCAAACATGTCAAGTCCATTCTTTTTTTTTTTCTTTCTTTTTTTTCTTTATTTCTTCATTGCTATGCAAAGGATGGTGCTTGTTATAACCCAATTCTTTGTTCCTGTGAGACAATTACAAGTTTGCTGACCTGGTACTTCAGGTGTATCTGACACAAGTTAGAAACAAACTCAAAGATAAATACAAATGCACACAAATTTCACCTAACACAAAATTCTCATTTCAGACAGAAAAATTTCACTACTAAATTCCAACTGAAGCCCCAAAAAATTGTTGTACACTGTGAAGAGCCTTGAGGACTAACAGAGCAAATTATTTCAGACCACAGGGTGAAGTATTTTTATCGAAATGAGGTTTTTGGTTTTTTTCATTTAAAGAAGGGAGGAAAAATATAAGAAGAAATATTTTTTTAGATTTATCTTGGATGTATTCTTTAAAAGAGATCTTGAGTGGCCTTGTACTTCATGGCTGTGCCATGCAACTCCTCCTAGAACATGATTCAAATTCCTCATTTTCCGTGCCTGTTTCTTCATTTTTCCTTTTCCACTGTTCCCTTGTTCAATAGTACCCATAAATTTAGGATATGTGTGCAAGTGTATCCTACATAATACAGCACACAGTGTTATTTGAGTGGATCACAGATGAAAAATTCTAGTTAAAATCTCCTGCAGCATCTCCTCCTCTCAGCAACCTTCAGCTCCCCACCCTGGGAGCCAAAACCACCACAGTCACACCAGGTTTGGACTCCAAGCAGCATTTGGCCTTAGAGCTGAAACCCTTTGAAACAAATAAACAAAGAAAAAGTCGAACATTGTGCTTGCCAAGGCAGTGAATTAGCAGGGGAGATGAGGATATAATGATAAAATGTGTGGCTGTGGGGAGAGTCACAAAGATAGCAAAACGTTGATTTTCCAATATTGTTGGTTTTTTGTTCCCTTCTGCTTTCACTACATTTCACCCAAACCCTCCTCTTCTTCTAGGCAGCCCAGTTTGCTGGGCTGGGAAGAGATTCCATGGAAATGTCTCTCCTTTCCCAATCTCTGCTCACACTCATTTTCACAGCCGCCCTTTCAGAGCTGAGAGTGAACATCCTCATCTCACCCAACGCCTTGTCTCCCTCTCCTCTCCCCCTGCCCCTCTCCCTGGGCCCTTTCTCCCCTTCCTGCTCTCCCCAGCCAAGCCCTGCCCATTCCCCTGAAGAACCTGGCAAGCTGCAAGGAATATCTGCTGCCACTTGTGATCTGGGAACCATCAGACATTACCTCTGTTCATATTGCAGATCCTCCCCTGGGGAAATCATCCTGCTGCAAATGGAAACCTGTCCTTGGGGGTCTTCTGGCAAGAATGCAAAAAGGAAAATCCACCTGTGTGTCCCTGAGGGTTGGTGACATCCCTGCAAGGTGTGAAAGAATTTTTTGGGTTTGTTTTTTTTTCAACCTTCAGCTGATTTCTCCTGGAATGTCTGGAATGTCTCACCCTCCAGCAGGAGCTTTCCCTGCAGGTCTTTGGCTGGGAATAATCCTGCAGCTCCTTCCTCCCCAGAGACACTTCCCTCCTCCTGCTGCTCCTTGGGGAATGAATGAGCAGCAAAGGGTGGAATGGTTCCCAGGACAGGGCAGGCAAAAAGACCCCACCAACCCTGAATCACCAACAGCAGCAGAGGTGTGGGTATGGAAATGGAAATAAATGGAAATCTGGCAGTGCATCTCTCCAGCCCAGCCCCTGGTTTTGCAGCATTTTGGATACCCAGCCTCAGCCTAGCAGAATACAGCGATTTTCAAAGCCATTCATAGCAAATACTTCATTGGAAAACAGGAATATTTAACCCCACCAAGGTGATAATGTGTTTTTTTACCAGAACGTCAAAACCAATTTCCATTTTCTTCTGGGGAACAATTTCCTCCGTGTTTTATAACCATTAGTTGATATCACCTTCAAAATTAATATTTCTTCCCATCAGCTCTCCAAAAATCTGTGTTTCCCACAAAACTGTGTAGAAGAAGTTAGAGGTTTCTCACAATTATAGTCATCTACAACACCTTTGAACAGATGTCAACGTTCTTGGGCAGGTTTTTTGATCCCTGGTTACTAAGCCCCATCTATTTGTCTTAAAAAGCTTTGTATTATATTTATTATATTTTGTTTCTATGTATTAAACCAATATAATGCCATATATTGACACTTAGAGAAGCATTTTGTCTTTTTTTCCTGAGTACTCTTTAATTCACCGATGCAATGCAGCAATTATTGATTTTTTTTCCCCCTCCCTAAATTTAGTTGCAGCAAATGTTACTTCATTAGTTTATCCACCTAGGGTTTTCTTCACAATAAATTCTGCATTAAAGGCTGCAGCCAGGATATTTCTATTTATGCCAGGGTTCCACCCAGAGGCAATAAAAAGCACCAGGGTCTTCCAAGGATTGCCTGGATTTTGCTCTCCCTTTATTCCTTAAGTTTGTTCACCCCCAGTCCAAGCTCACTTAGAGGTTAAAATGAAGTTCAGTCTGGAGGGAGGCATAAAAATGGTTAAAACTGGAATTAGAGAGAGAGGAATCCAAGCAAGGAAGCAAATTCTCACCATCAGCTCATTTCTTCCTGACCTATCACTTTTTCCTTGTGAGTTTTATGTGGGACTGATTTATGGGGTAAATCAATCATGGGCAGAGAGAAACCTGTCCTTAAAGTGTCTGTCTGGGGAAGAAATGTGCAGCAGGGATAAATATTGAGTACAGAAGAAAATCAAATCAAAACCCACTCAAAACACAGACAAGAGGAACAAACCTTGAAACATTTGGCAAAACTATTTAAAAACTCCCTAAATATCCACTCATTAAAAGTTACCTCTGCCCTGTGAACACAGTTTGTTGCATGTAAGTGCTGGGAAAAAGGGAAATTATTTTATCTGTGTGTGTATTAGAGTAAAAAAAAATATTTTACGAGGTATTTTGCTCCTTATGGGAAGAACAGAAATGCTTAGAGAGCAAAGTTAGGGGAAAAGCTTGAACTCCACTCATAGGCAGCACAGGTTCCAAAAGCAAAGCCTTCCCTAAGACACAGAGGGTTAAATCAGAACAAACTCATTCATAATTCAGGGGATTTTCAGCCAGGACTATTTTATTTCATTGAAAACAGGGAATTGAGAGCACACTACTCCCAGATAAACTTCAGGCTGCCTTCCTAGCAGAGACTTGCAGAGATTTGGGTGCCAGGGAGGAAGAGCTGGGGGTGCAGATGGACACAAGCACTTGAGTGTTGTCAGCTGCTACAGAAACAGAGACAAGAAATCGCTAAATTCAGATTTTTTTCCTCTGGCATGAGAACAGGAAGGATTTTATTATTATTTATTATTTTTATTTTATTTATTACTTCTCAGGGAAAGAGCCTTAATGGCCTCAGTGAGCTCAGTGGGGAGGGGCAGTGGCTGAAAGCAAAGGAAACCTCTGCTGGCTTTGAGGACTTTAATTTTGATCCCANTATGCTGATACTTGTCCCCTCTTTTTTACTCAACATGAAGGTATTTTTTATTATAATACTGTATCACCTATTTTTTTGCTTACCTCCAAAATGCATTTCAATCTCCTTTCTTTCCATTGTGTAGCCTTCTGAATATTTTAGATTTTCTCTAGTCAATGTCCTTTCATAATAACTTTGTTCTGCCCTAAACTTTCCCTGCCTTGGCATGGGATTGGTGCTGTAAAGCCACGGGATGGGTGGGTGGGGAAGGGGAAGGGATGGAAACAAACAGACACAGGAAAATCCTTCCACCAGAACTCTGAACTCAGGTTTAAAACCCCACCTCCAACAGGACACGGGGCAAATGTTCAGAGAAATCATTTCTGATTTCTTCTAGAGCAAAACTTTCATCATTTGACAGCCTGAGGAATCAAAATATGACAGAAAAAAAACCCCAATTTATTGACACATGAACTCATTTAAGCACACAATTTTAGGTTTTTCTATTTGTTTTCTGAGTCTGAGCAGTTTTCTGCAGCTCACTGAGTCCAACAGCAGCATTTGCCACCTGCCCTGAGATTCTCAGAAATTTCATTATAATCCCATGCACATATCCCTGCAGTTTTGGCAGCAATTCCTCTACTATCACTTTGCTGTTATTTATTGGACCTGCTTAACCTTTGTATTTCCTAATAGGTTTTTAAAGTGGTGCTACAGGCACTGCTTGGTGTGCTTTGTGTGCTGGGTTTTTAGATTTCTACAAACATTTCCATAGTTCTTCAAGGTGCAGACTGAACTATTTTCTATTCTAATAAAAAAGTAATATTAATATTAAATAAAAGTGATATATTTAATATATTTTAATGAGCCATTCAATATCATTTATCTGCACATGCCCCTCTTGTTTCCCAAAGTCTCAATCACATTTACATGCAATTTGATTTTCAGGTAGCAGAAGCTCCTATAATTTATTTCCTTCCATATAAAACTTTCATTTACATTTTTAATACAACAGATTTTGCAGAAATTGACGAATTTTAAATGTAACATGTTTTAGATCACTGTAGTTAAAAAAGGAACATGTGGTGTTGTTTTGTTTTTGGGGTATTTTTGTGAGGTTATTTATACAGAAATATTGTATGTGACCAGTTATTTCTTCACTGAGGTGACTTTTCAGGGTCTGCATTTCCAGAATCACAGGGCTCTGCTTCAGTTTGACACAACTCTGGATCAAAACCTGGAAATTTGTCCTGTGCTCAAACACAAACTATACCATGAAAGGCAGTCCCACACAAAATATTCACCTGGAAAACTCCTGTTGATATTTTTCTCTACTGCCTTCATAAAAAACCCTACCAAGTATCAGTCAATAAAACCAGCAAGTGGGTTATTATTTTTTTTTTGGTTCTTTTAATAAAAACAGCAGCTCTTGAGAATTAGAGGAATACCAATGTTTATTCCTACTGTGATTAAAAGAAAAAAATTCAGCTGCACAGGATTAATTGTCCTTAGAAAATGAAAAGGTTTTAGTACAGAAAATTGGATGAAATTATCATTATTACTGTTATTATTATTATTACATTTAAATTTGAGTTTAGGGGCAGCATGGCTGCACCACCCTGCTGACACTGCTCCTCTTTGGGGTGCCACCAAGGGAAATTCCTGGGGGATCCAGAATTCCTGGGGGATCCAGAATTCCTGGAGTCTGGGGTGGGTTAAGCCAGCAGGGTCCAAGGAAATTTGATGTTCAGAGCCACTGGAGCTCTTTCATCCAGGTTCTCTGGGGAGGTTTTTATACAAAACTCCACCAGACACTCTCCCTAGAGTCTGTTTAAAAACCCCAATTCTTCCCAAAGCCCCATACCTGAAAAAGAGAATAAAATCATGTCTAATACTGCTTTAACAGATCTGCTGCAAAACCAGGCCTTTCCAACTGAGTTTCCCAATTGCTTTTATAAAGAATTCAAGAAAATTTGGGAGGTATGTGAAAAGCACAGAAATTAAATATAATTCAGATTTCACCCAATACTTTAATGAAACCAATTTTTTTAAAAACAAACGAACAAACAAACAAAGACACAAATAATCCAAAACAAACCAAAAACCTCCAAAAACCACAATACAACCAAACAAAAAACACCTACCCCCCCCAAAAAAAAAAAAAAAAAGAACCACAAACCAAACCCTAAATTATAAAAAAACAAAAGTAATTTCTGGTGCACGGAATCTATAAACTTCCACCAATACATTTTTTTTGGTTGTTTTTTTTTTTTTGGTTTTTTTTTTTTGTTTTTTTCTTTTTTGTTTGTTTTTTTGGGGTTTTTTTGGGTTTTTTTTTGTTTTTTTTTTTTTTTTGGTTTTTTTTTTTTGTTTTTTTCTTTTTTGTTTGTTTTTTTGGGGTTTTTTTGGGTTTTTTTTTGTTTTTTTTCTGTAATTTGGCTAAAACAACATATCCTGAATACCCCAGAGAAAGACCTGGAACAAGATATAGCAGTCTGTATGTCTGTATTCAGGCATTAACTGTAAACTTTTTTAATTAACTCTCTCTACAGGAATTTCATTAGGTTAGAAATAATTATTGACAAAAAAAAAATATCAAGATCAAGATCCAGGATGATGGAACTCATTTCAATCTCCAGGCAAGTGTGCAGAATTCCCAAGACATCCTTTCACTGACCCATGGAAAGGGTCCAGGGCTGCTTTCAGCTCAAAACTGTGTGAAGGGGGAGAGATAAGAATTTATTTAAACAGAATAGAAGGAAAAGAAACAACCAAGGTGAGCTCCAACCTGCAGCATTTCCACCTGGACCCCAAAAACAGCTCATGGGAACCTCACCTCACACCTGAGCAAAGAAAACCAGCCCACCATGGAAATCTGCCCCTCCTGGGAATTCTAAATTCTAAATTCAGCAGCTGCTGAATCTCCTTTGGCCTGGCAGGCACCAGGAATGGCAAAATTTTGATTTCTGCAGGGAGGGCCATCAGGGGTGATGAGGAAAAGGTGCTTGAGCTGCACAGGGAGGGGAGGAGATCTGGCACAGACACAAAATTTGGGTTCCACCAGATGTGCCACCACTGCCAGGCCAGAATCCGACCCATTTTAGCTGCCCTGCAAGAATAAACATCTGGATTTTTCCCTGCCTTCCTCCAAACTCTGACAACTGACACAATTTTCCAGGTTTTCCATGCCTGAGAACAAGAAGTGCAGTGCCCCAGAAATGGGAGAATGATAGCAAAGGGCCAGGGCACACAACTGTGCTGACAAAGGGGCTGCTAATGATGAGTGAAAACAGAAATGACACTGTTGGTTCTGCAGGATTCTTCACTGCAAACTCGCCTCTGCCGACGCTGGCACATATTCCACGTCTTTAATGTTCACTCTTGTTTGCTGTTTTAAAGCAAATATTTGTCAAATCCCTGCACTCTGAAGTTTCCCAGGGCTCAGGGAAGAGATTTGCCTGCTGTGGCAGAGGAGGCTGCAGGAATTCAGAGCAGAAAATGGGAGGCCAAGCCCAGGAGGAAAAGGAGAAGGATGTGAAGAGTTCAAATCTAACCTGGGGCAAGGACTGGCAGGTCCAGGGGCAGCACCTGGAGCACTCAAAGGGGCACTGGGAGCTTTGGGGGCTCCTCCCAGGCTGGGCCAGGGGCTGCTCCCTTGGCAGGGCAATCAAAAGGGCATTGACGGTGCAGATTTTTGTCTAATTTTATAAATATCAGAATGGTTTGGGTTGAATGGATGCAGAGATCACCAATTCCAGCATCCCCACCATGGGCAGAGATTTTTTTTTTTTTGTGCCTTCCCCTCCCACCTCTCTGCAGCTCTCCAAAAACCCAATTTGTCAATAAATCATCTGTACAACACCATCACAAATGAGTCCCATGTCACCAGAGGGTCACTTAGGATTCTAAAATATCAAACCACATTTATTTTATTCTTTGCTTATGGCTGAGATTCAAAGGTGAAGCAAAGAAATTCAAAGCCAAATAAAAAATCTGGAAACTTTCTTCCCACTCTTTTTGTTATTCAAAGTATCCAGTTGGTTTTCAAACACATTTTTAATTGACTTCAGCAAGTTCTGCTCCGGGCATTGATGTGCCTTAAAACTCCTTTGAAAGTCAGAGTTGTTTCTATTTACTAATTCGTTTCCATTTACATAAAAATATTTTGTCATTTTCAGAGTTTCCTCATTTGTTTTCTTACAGTGAAGACAGGGGTTAGGAGCCAGAGTGTACCAAAAAATTTAAAAAAAACAAAGAAAAGATCAAGGAGAGAGAAGAAGCAAAAAAGTAAAAAAAAAAGAATTAAAAAACGTGTCAAAATTTTCAAAGATGTAGATTTAGACTACCTTGAGAGCAAAACATTTGAATTTATAATTACACAAAAGAGAATTAAAAAGTAAATTAATTACCAAGATGGCTCTGATCGTGTTTGCCAGTATTTCCAGCTTTATTCCAATAAGCCATAACTTTATAATTTGACTTTTTTCTCTGCACCACTCATTCCAAGACAATGTCAGCGTTGAGTCCATAAGCATTTTGAGAATTAATTAAAATGTCATGAAATGGTTCTTTCATTAGCATATATATGGTCATAAAAATAATTATAATTACTTCTTAGAGGTGGAGGAGAGTTAAGTTTGAGTGATGGAATTAATGAAAAAGGGGACAGCTCCACCATACTAAATAGCAGAAACTTGGAGTATTAACCATCCAGTATGTGAAGTTATAATAATTACAGCAAGAGCTAAAAAGATTAGTATTCAAAAAGAATAATGTACCTTAGAGCCTAAAATACCCATTGCAAATTATGGATGTATTTTCAACTGTTTATAATGTTCTCAGAAGAAAAATATCATTTTGATGAACTTCCAAAGGCTCCTAGATTAATAGTTATTTGCAGCCTTACAGAGAGCACAATCAATCCCTCTAATCTTGTTATCAGATGCTAAACAGCTGGGTGACCTGATTTAAGTGCTATGATTTTAAGGAAGTAATAATGGATAATAGTTTCCAAATGCCTGCTAAGGATTTGCAAAGCTGTATAATACACCCAAAGATATGCAAATAAATGGCATTAAAAGAAACATTATAATTAGCAGCCCAATGCACAGAAACTGCTTGTGCAGCCATAAGGAACCTAATCTTATTTCAGTGGTGCTGCTTTTAATTTAGTCTCCCTTAAAGACCTGCAGCACTGGAGTGATGGTCTGGGAAGCTCAGGTGAACACCCAAAACATCAAAACCAGAATTAAGTGGCACTAAGCTCCCTCTGCAGGGTCCAGGCTGTAAGCTGTCCCCCTGGGGAGGTGGCAGTGGCCAAAGAATAATTGTTCATGCAGAAACAATTCATATTTTTAATACATTTAATTCCTTTGTCATTATTGTAAGTTATTTCCAGATGGCAGGTGGTTGATTTTTAATTTTTCTTTTTTTTTAAGAGCAACTCTCAAGTTTGTGGGGAATTATTTTGCAGTAGCCTGAACTACATTTAAAGGTCTTTTCTTTTTTTATAAGACATTGCTAATCTCACATTTTTTTTCCCCTCTAATCACACAAACAGTTTGGGCTAAAAAAAGCACTCCCTGGTAGGAAGGAGAGGGAGGGAGTGGGCACCCACAGCTGTGCCTGCTGCTGCCAGGGAGTTTGTTTTCCACTCTGGGATTGATGGAGATGCTCCGACAATTGTGGTGCCAGGTTCTCACAAATGCCATGTTTTGCAAACTGCCAAATTAAGGAGGGAAGATCTTGGGTTTTAAGCCCGATGTTTTAAATATTTCCCTTTATTTTTTCTACAGAGGGAGCATATGGTGGAAGGCAACACATTTCAAATGGTCTGGCTGGTGCCAGGGAAGGATCACTGTTAGCAGGAGAATTTCTCTGCTGGGAATTGTGGGTCAAAGGGGAGAAACTTCCACTGAACACTGGAAATGTCTGCAGTGCCTCATTGCCAAAACTGCATTCCCTTAGCCATGGTCTTCGTGCTGGCACTTGGAGGGCTGGAATTTCATTTTCCCAGTCTCAGACTGGGTTCACAACTCTCTGCAGCTAAACTGCCCCTTGACTTCAGCAGGACTGAGTTACCTCCAGGGAATAAAGGGAGGAGATGAACCTGGAATGGAACGCTGCTGTTTCCAAGTCAAACAGCAAGAGGACAATGTCAGGGTCTCAAGGTGTGACCTGGGGCTCGTTCTGACTGGAGCATTTTGATCCCCTGGGTGTGGGAGTCCAGGAAAGCNACAACTCTCTGCAGCTAAACTGCCCCTTGACTTCAGCAGGACTGAGTTACCTCCAGGGAATAAAGGGAGGAGATGAACCTGGAATGGAACGCTGCTGTTTCCAAGTCAAACAGCAAGAGGACAATGTCAGGGTCTCAAGGTGTGACCTGGGGCTCGTTCTGACTGGAGCATTTTGATCCCCTGAGTGTGGGAGTCCAGGAAAGCCAGAGGGAAAAGTTACCAACTCTGAGAGAAGAATTACAGGCCACAAGGGTTTAAGTAGAGTAGTAATGGGTTTGTTATAGGGTGAGAAAAGTAGAATTTAGGGGATTTAGGATTGGGGTTTAAGGGACAAGATGGAGGGATTTGGACGTGTCTTCTCCTTCTTCTTCTCCTTCTTCTTCTCCTTCTTCTTCTCCTTCTTCTCCTTCTTCTTCTTCTTCTTCTTCATGTCCTCCATGTTTCACTGTGACAGTGTCACTTTTCTATTGGGTTAGAGTAGGGACTCACTGTCCAACATAGGTGATAACTATTGGTATGGGATTGTAAACACAGCACACGTAATTTGTAGTATATAATGTCAGTGCCAGCCCACAGGGGCACAGAACCTCGTGTCCCATCTGCTGAGAGGAGCTCGTGGGACAGAAAGAGAATGTTACCTGAGGAATCTGTGGTGCAGGGAGTGCTCAGAAGGATGACTGGAGAACTCCTCCTCGTGCCAAAGACATCCCTGCAGCCCTTCCCTGTCCCCAGGCTGGATCTTCCCCCCTGTCTGGTGCCTCCCACCAGGGCAGGACTGTCCTTCAGCCTGGGCTGCAGCTCCTTTCCCTGCAGGATGCCCTGCTCTGACCAGGGCAACTCCCACCATTGATATTAATTTATTTCTCCCCTGCATTCCGTGAACCCAGGAGCTCCTTCCCTTCCCACAGTTGTGCTCCTGCTGTGAGTTGAGCACGGGGCTTTCATCAATTATTCACTGCTCTGAAGATGTGAGAACCTGTCTCAGGGCAAACTGGTGTTCCTGCTCACTCCTCAGGAGCAGGACTTGGAAACTTGTGCACCTCAGCCAGGAGCAGACACAAGCTTCACTCACTTCCAAGGGAAGGAAAAATCCACCTCCAGCAAACTCTCCCTGCCTGTGGGAATGAGGAGCTCCAGTCCAGCAGCATCCCAGGATTATAAACAGGGATGCTGGAAAGAGACAGACATTCTGCAAGTAGAACTGTCAGAATTATCTGGTATTAGCTTTACCTTTCTTTATTCTTATTCATATTTAATCATTCTCCTTAGAGGGTTCCTACCTTCGAAATTAAGGAGAAGAAATGCAGGTGTAGAAATGAACTGATTTTTTTTTTTTTTTTTTAAATGAACACTTTGCATTTCCACCTCTTTGGTTTTCACTCCCAATATCAGCTTGGTTGCAGTTGCTCAAACAAAGACATTTAAAAGGTTTTCGTATGACATTGCTTTCAAATTAAATATTTCTTTATGGAATGAGGTAGATTATTTAAATTTGGCATAGAAAATAATGCATTTATTAACATGCCATGAGTTACATTTTCCAAAATCTCTCAACCCTCCTACAAAAATTTTTCCTACTATCACCACTGATAAACCTTTCGTTATGTCAAAGGAATTAGGCTAAATTTAAGCTTTTCTGATAATCCTAAATAATGCTGCGATCCCACTGTTTATCTTTGAAAGTATTTACCGTGAAATAAGAAGAGCAAGGCTCAGAAAAGCAGAACTATGTTTCTTAATCTAAAATAATTTTTTTTTTTCCTTATTTCTCTGTTTCTCCATCCTAAGGAAAACAAACCTGGAAACAACAAAGTCCTGGCAATGGTCCTTATAAGCACAACTTATCCTATTGAGATTTCTACATGCAACTTTCACAGAAAATCATTGAAACCTAACACCAGCTACAAAAAAAAAAAAAAAAAAAAAAAAAAAAAGGTCTAAGGAGATTATGAATAAAAACTATTGCTGGCTTTGTTTTTTAATGAGATACTGAAAGCATTTTTATTCTTGCCCATATTTTTACTCACATTTAATGTAACCCAAGTTATTTTCAAACTGATTCTGTTAAACAGGACAAAACCCTCATATCTCCTGCCAGTTTAGGAATATGCAGGTGCTTGCATCTTTCAGAGCCTTTGTGAATATTGTACAACTTTCAAGTCTAACCTACTTTCCCTTCTTATTTTTTTTTTTCCTAGAAATGTTCTATAGTCCCTTATGAATGTTGCAAAAGATTCACAAATTCTGAGAGCTGCATAAAAGTGGCAAAAATTAACATCTCCAAGAGTGTCATTGAGATGGGCAGACATCTCCCCCCAGCCCCAGTAGGCTCGACTTTGATGAGACTGGCTTAAAAAGGAATTTTTAAACCTCCCCAAACCTACAGGAAAAACATAATGCCAGTGATGAATTTGCTGCAAAGTTACCTGTTCTCCTGTGGATCAAAACATGTTGGAATAGACTGAAAAACATTACTTTATACCCCATTAAGTTTATTGTGCTCTGCATCCCTGAATTTCTGTTTCCCTAATGGCTGAGTGGAGGAATTTTTTTGGCAAGACTGGGGTTTGGGTTTTTAGCTTTCTCCTGTCTCCAGCCAGGTAAATAAGGCCATAAATAAAGAACTCAGTGCCTCAGTGGGTGGAGGTGCAGGCTGGGTTTGGAACACACAGAGTTTATTGACTGCTCTGGGAGGGGGCAGCTGCTTCTGATGTGCTGAGAACCAGGGCTCTGCTCCCTCCACACCTTCTAGCACAGCTGAACCTCAAAAAAAAACCTTTTACAATGGGAGAGAAGCTGTGGCTGCCCCATCCCTGCAAGTGTGCAAGGCCATGCTGGGCTTGGAGCAGCCTGGGACAGTGGGAGGTGTCCCTGCCCATGGCAGGGGGTGGGATGGGGTGAGTTTTGAGATCCATTCCAACCCAGACCATTCCATGGTTCCATGGATTGAAAAATATCCATTATTACCTTTCAGCTGTTGAAGGAGAGCGCGACCAAGTTCTGTCTCTGTCACAGCATTTGATGGGGTGGGATAGCAAAGCCCCAGAAGAGAAAAGCAGTCCCACAAAATCCTGCAGAGCTTTAATTTTGGCATCTCATGATTGCACCTGGCCAGTCAGAAGAATAAAAGTAATCCTTTGAGTGAAAGCAATAAATCTCCCAGCAAAATCCCATCATAAAGTCTACTTTGCTTATAAAAACACAAAGAATGTTCCTGTACAGAGATCCAGTCACAAATGAGGGGGGAAAAAAACATTCATAGTTTCAGAATACCTGACATTTAATTACCAGAGGCTGCTGCTCACAGAAGATGTACAGCAAACTGCGTGGCCTTGGCTGCAGTACATGAAACTATTATATTATCAAAGATTTATTTCTTACAAGTGCATCATTTCCAGCTAAAAGAAGCCTGAAGTCACCCATGGTACACTCCATGTCTGACAGGTGACTTAATGGTGTTACTACAGAAAATAACAGGCTTTTGGGGCTCTAACAAATCCAGCATTTCCTGCTCCAGAGCACTCAGAATGTGACAAGTCATTAACTGCAGCCTCTGCTCCTTCACTGAATATTCCCCCTCCAAAGACAAGCATTTCCTTTTGAAGGGAACCAGCAGTTAGGGCCAAAATCCAGGTGAAAATTTCCCAGTCTTCCCCCAGAAATGCAAGGTGCCCCCATTTATACAAAGAGAGCCATAAAGTAGAAGTTTGGGAATGAAATATCAAGCTCTTTGCTTCAAAAAAATCAAAAATAATTCCTTATTTATAGAAGGTCAAAGAATTGTAAAAATTGTTTTCCTAGATGAAAATACAAGGACATGGGAGATGTGATTTCCTGCTTTAGAGGAAACACGGGGACTTTAACCATGGCACTTTTAAAACTTTTTTTGAGAATTTAGGTCCAAGTAACAGTCCTTGAACGCCAGAATTTTGCCAAAGACTTGAAAGAAATGGCTGCTTCTTGTTTTGGCTATAACACTCAATTGGTAAAGCAATTATTTTCCCTCATTTCTATAAAAAACCCCAAATGAAAAACTTTTATTCCTGTTTCCGACCTTAACAACATTTCTTTTACTAACTCACCCAGACACCAGATTGTGATATAAGGTGTTGACACACACAAGAAAAAAATAAACAAAAAACCAACAAATCAAAAAACCAAAAAACAAACATAAAACTCCAGGTTATGACACGCAGAGTCTTTGCTAAAATATCTACAGACTCTTTTTTTTGGGCCACTGCTCCAGGATATATATTTTTACTCAACATCTTTGATTATGCTGCCACCAGCAGCTTTTTAGACATAAAAAGGCAAATGACAGGTGCTGTCAGTGACTCGAACAAAAGCTGTGGAAATTCACTGAGCGTGTAACACGGTGGATTTTAGCAGAGCTAAAAACCCACGGTAGCTTTGACTAACTTGATCTTTCAGAAAGCTGTTTGAGGGAGAGAGGCACAAAATAATGAATTGGATGGAGCGTTACATAACAAAGAACTCCTCGGGGTCTTGTCTGCTGCCTTATCTCATAAATTGTAATGATTTTCATGTTAGATCAAAGAAGAGCATAAAACAAAATTGAGATGAAAACAGCTATTCATTGCCCTCGAGTGTATAGCTTTTGTTTTAAGACATTCATAAGTGGAAGGTATTTCTTCCTCTACACAAATCACTGCTCTGTAATCCTCCCTGTGACAGCAGGAGCAGCTCCACTGGTGGAGCACACACCTCTCAAAGCAGCTTTTCCTGCCTTTCTTCCCAACTTATGGGCAGCCAGGTGGAATCTTTATTCCCTTCTGGATTTTTTTTTTTTTTTTTTTTTTTTTTTTTTTGTTTTGTTTTGTTTTTGTTTTTTTTTTTCTTGTTTGTGTCAACACTTTATATCACAATCTGGTGTCTGGGTGNAAAAAAAAAAAAAAAAACAAAAAAAAACAAAACAAAAAAAGAAAAAAAAAAAAACAAAACAGGGGAAAAATACAGCCCAGGATTTGAAAATCAAAACATGCATCCTGTAGAGTTTGCACAAGAAAAAAGGGGCAGGAATAAAGTTCATGTAGGCAGCAAGGGAAACATTTGCTGCCATGGGCATTCACCAGAAGATCCTTGGCTTGGGGAGAACACCACAGAAAAAGGACACGTGGAAAGGTTTAGGGCAAGAAAAGAGAATTTTGGAAAGTAGAAGGTCAGTGATGGTGCAGCCTGGTTTATGGAGCAGCACCACCCCTGGCTCGCCAGTTCTGGAATGTTCTGGCTCCCATTGATCTCAGGAAGCAGCAATTTCAGCAGACTGGAAATTGTCTGCTCCTTATCTCATAGATTGTAATGGTTTTCAGTTCATATGACATTAAAAAATAAAAAAATTCATGTCTGGAAGAACTGTTACATCATTAACACACCACCAATTTGTAAGGAAACGTTTTCAGCAGAGGTTAATCCTACCAAAATTCAAATACTGGTAAATTTTACAGGCCAGAAAGGGCAGGTTTTTATCAAGTTGCATTAAGCAGGAATGAAGAGAGATCTTATCCCTGTTCTATGAACTCCAAGCAGGGCACAAAACAACACTGAAATCAGATCCAGCTAAAAGGAATTTTTAAAAGCTCAAGTCTAGGATGTTCCTTTTTGCTAGCATCATGATTGTGTATTTACAACAATGCAACTATTCAATTTTATTTATAACTAAATTTATCACACAGGGATACAGTGATATGGAGAAGTGATTGTAAGGAATTATCTACTAAAAAAAATCAGAAATTTATTTTGAAACTCAAAGGCAAGTAAAGTTTTTTCACTTCTTCATGCATTATGAATAAATTAATTCACCCCAAAATTCTTAATGGAGAAATATTTTATTATAGTACAGGGATAAAAACCTCATGAAACCTAAAATGAAAATGCTTATTATCAGAAATGGAAAAATAATCATTTTTCAAAGTTAGTTTCTTCTTCAGTTCATTAAATATTCATGAGCAGATCTCAAGTCCTTTAAATTTGTTATTTGCACAGATGCAATATTTATTCTTTCCTAAGTGTTTTTCTTATTGATGACCCCAGTGATCTCCACTCTGGACCTGCCTGGTTCCTCCAGCTGTGGATAATCCCATTTCATTCCTGTCATTTCCCTTCCTTGAGCAGATTAATTTTATTCCCTAAACCCAAAGTTCTCGGTGTTGTCTCCAGGGCTTTGAAACCCTTGGAGAAGGTTGGAGGATAAGGGGGTTGGGAAATGACAAAATCCACTGAAGATTTTTCTGCCTGGCTCACCAAGGCCTCAGAGCCACGGCTCCCACCAGGCTGATGTAAAATTTATTGGCTGCTTACAGAATTTGGAGTTCATTTTCTTTGTCCCATGGTCATTTGTGAGCATGGGCTGAGATAGGAAGAAGTGATGCAGATATTTTCCACTTGTGCTCATGCCATGGCCAGGGATCTCAGGATCTGCTCCTTTGCTGGGGTGAATTATTCACTGACAGTTATTAACATATTTTCTTCAGTTCACATGAAATTAAAAAAATATTTCATTAATAAATCCAAATTTTTCCTAATAGTCACCACATCTCTTGCAATATTCACCTGTTACTGTTCAAAACTACAACCAATTACTATGAATAATACCAGAAAATTGCTATTTCAAGAACTCAAAGACAATTTTATCAAAAATTAAATATTTTAGTCAATGTGCTCCGCTATGGCTCAGTCTGATAAAAACAGAGGAAAACCACACTCAAGTTTCCCTCAAAGTTAAGATATATACATGGAAGGAAGGAAAAGAGTGTAGAGTGTGACAGAGAAGGTAAAGAAAATAAAGGATATTTTCCCCAATATAGGCCCAGAAATAGAATTAAAATTTCTTTGAGAATGTTTAATTAAAAATAGATATCACAACAAGAAGTCTTAAAAGCCAAACTACTTCCCATCAGCCCTGGTACTTTTGAGCTTTGATGAATTATTAGACAGCAGCTAAATAATCCATAGAATGAAAAGAGAGGAAAAGAATTCCTTTTATTAAGGATATAAATAACTTAGACCAGGGTGAATTCTCAGTAAATATAAAGAAGGAAAGTCATGTTCAGTTGAAGGCTGTGGCTTGACTGGACAGCAAATTTGTCATCGTGTGCATGAGAGATCCTGGAGAGCCCTTCAAGCACCAGAGATGGAATTGCTTGGAGAGCATTTTTCCAAAGGTAAGGGAAGAATTGATTAGATTGTTGGAGATTGTTTTGATTATTAGAGACTGTTTGTGATTGTAATTAAAGATTGTAATTGATTGTTACAGACTGATTCTTTAGCATCGATGAAAAGTCAGTCTGGGACTGTTTTGTTTGTTTTGCCTCCTCTCCTCATTTTTTTGCAAGTGAAATATTTCAATCCTCAGCATTCCCAGTTACAGCCCTGAGCCCAGAGGACACAGAGCAGAGCCCAGCCCAGTCTGCAGATCCAAGACAATTTGGAAGTCAGAGTCACATTCATTCCTATTTGTGAAAACCTTCATCAAATCTGAAATTGCCTTTTTTTCATCCCAACCTGAATTCTTTGCCATCAACATGTCAGATCTTCAATAATGTTACCCAGGGGGGTTCCCAGTACAACAAAATCAGGCAGTACCATCCCTTCCATTAAATTTTTCTGAGGTATCAAGGTGTTGATTCATGTGCCAAAACAGCAGAGAAAAAAAGGGTAAAATATGAGAGGTGAAAGAGAAATTCTAAAACATATCAGTATTAAAATAAAATATAAAAATTACTGAACCAAACCAGCAAAATTAACAATTACAAAAGGGCAAAAAACATATTTTAACTTTGCAAAAAACCTTTGATGATTATGAAGTGATTGCTTTGTGTCAGACCATTTGCAGTGGGTTTTCCTCCCCTTCCTCCCTCACAGTGGTGATTATTTCTGAGAGCATTTTGGAACATGAACGGGGTGTTAGGCTTTCAGAACAGTCTGAAACGAGGATCTCTGATCCAATAATCTGCAGATTTCGTCTCATCATGAAGGCTTCCTAATTGTACTCTCCTCAGACAGACCCGAATTAATTCTTGCCATTCATCCCCTGAAATGTATCTGGGCTGATACACTGATAACAATTTTCCTATCTCAGAGACAGACAGTTAAGGGAAGAGCCTGGGAAAAGAAAGGGAAATGTTGAAGGTGATTATCATAATGAGAATGTTAATTAGCTCCATTTCAGACACCAATTGTTGGCACGTGAATCAGCAAGCAACTCTCCAAGTGTTTTCGTAAGATTTTTCTATTTCTAATCTTTCCCTGTTTCTAATCTTTTTTCCGTTTCTTCTATTTCTCTTGCTGTCATTATAGGCATGAGGATCCTTGCTGATAAGGAAAATAAAAGTTGATTTCAGGAGTTGAAGAAAGTGTATAGTTGAGAAAGACATGCATAATCTGTTTCTGTACTCCCTCAAATGATTTCTATACATGACCAGGAATACTTGGCAATTAATGTAGTCGAAGGCAGGCAAAAATGTGAATTATTTCTTCTGTTCAATGGCCAGGGGATGTGGTACCTACTTGAGCAAGGGTTGTGCATGGTCTCAGCACCTGAAATCCAGATTTCAACCTCATCTGTGGGCTTTTGTACAAAGAAGAAAGCAGAGGAAGAAACTTTCCTCCTTCTGTTTTTTCCAGGTTTGTCATATCTTCTTTTTCCTGAGCTCTGCCTTCTCTGGACACCTCCAAAACTTCTCCTTTTTTACTTTGTTATAATAAGAAAATCACCCCACACCACGGTGCAGCTGAGGCTGATGCTCTAAAGGGAAAATGCTTTTTCCACTGCTCTCATGTCCATGGCAAACAAGGACTTTGGGAGAATATTGGCATTATTTTTCCAAACCCCTTTGCAGTGTAGATTTGGTTTCTCTGAGCCCCACTCATGGCACTGCTCTCTCAGATTCCAGCAACCCATTCCAAGTCTGCTGTGAATTGTTTATATCAGAGGAGGGTCATTTTGATTTCTTCCCTGTGTCTGATCTCCCTGTTTCACATTAATTCTCCCTCTCACATTAATTCCCCGTTTCAGGAGCGGAAATTATTTATTTATTATTATTATTATTATTAGTTATTTATTTTAATATCAGGTTAGAAATTCAACAAGCTGACATTTACTCCCACTGCCTAGACAAGTCATGAAGTCCCCAAGATGAAACTCCAGTCTCCTGGGACATCTCCCAGCACAGCAGGCTCCAGTGCCCAATTTAGGCTGTTTTCAGGAGACAGGTCAGCCCTGTGCTAATTTGGGTTAGATGTTCCAGCAAATTTCCATGGGATGCATCAAGTGCTTGTTAAACTCTGATTAGTTACACCCCCTTGTAACTCTGCCCACTCAAAGCTCAGCCAAATGACACAACTGAATTTATCTTTAAAAAAATCCTCAGATGGTCAAGCTGGTCATTATGAAGAACTTATTTATCAGTTTTTGGTTTTCAACTCCCAGAAAATTAGTGGAAAGTGAATCAGAAGTAGCAGCTTGGCTATGTCCACAGCAAACAAGGGGATAGAGAAAGAAAAGAGAATTTTGAAGGAAGGTTTATAAAAAACATGGAAAGATACAAAACATGAGCTCTGAAGAAATAGGTGGAGCTGTGTTTTCGTTCTGCAGGGGCTTTTCAGAGCCATAAGAATAATCCATGTTTTCCCTCACAGTCCTGCCTCTGAGTACAAAGCTTTTTCTCCATTAATCTCCTGTTGGAACCCCCAGAGCAGAGGATGCTCTGTCCCTTCACTTCTCCTCAGCAACATTTTATTTCCCTCTGGCTTCTCTTCTACTCAATCAGCTCCACAAGATCTCATGACCTGTATCCCACTTTTCAAGCCTCCTCAGGGCCAGGCACACCTGATCCCACAGCTGATCCCACAGAGGATGTACCAAGTGCCAGGGCATCAATTCCTCAGCTTTCCTGGCCTCTTGAGGCAAAACCTGTTCCTTTCCATGTTTCTAAATAGTAGCAACTTTTAAATTTTTCTGAAAGTATTTTAAAATGTACACATACAATTATTAGTTTATTAATAAAATTTATTTATGTAATACTTTCATGGCTAGGAATGTATATAGAGCTAAAATTAACAGCCTGGATTTTACCTGGGCTTCCCCATCACTCTCTTCCCAGCAGCAGGAAGGAAAACAACTGCAATTAAAATATGATGTGAATCAAAAGTCCATGATTCTTAATACCATAATTCTCCTATTTATTCAATTTGTGAACTACAGCAGCCCCTACAAGCTGCATGGCTGGGGAATATGTAAACACAGACAAAAATTAGGGAAGAGGTCTATAAATCCATAGTGACAGGTGTTTTATTCCCATAAATCAATGTAAGGAACGCATCCACCTACAGATATAAATTGTAGATGCTGAAGGACGTTACAGCTCCACTGATCTATTAAATAAAGGTACAAAGTGCTGCATTTCTCTGGGAATGTTTATCTGCTGTGCTTAGGTGTGGGGTGTGTTCCCTCAGGGCTTGGCCCATGCATCCAGACAACCCAAATCTGTGTAACCATCTGGTATTAAAAGATAATTATTAATTTGGGTTGTTGTGCTAATGGAGTCAGGGAGGATTTGCTCACTTCAGTGTTGGCACAGCCCATTATAAAATCTTTATCTTCCCTCAAGAGCAAGTTAAAACACCCGAGTTCTACCATTTTGAAGAAGAAGCTTTAAAAAACAAGTTTGAATGATCTTTTTGGTTTTTGTGTTTTGTTTTTTCAATTTATTTTGCATACTTTTTAAAATCACCACAAGTTGTCTGCACGAGGTGTCACTTGCTCCTCACTCCCGAGCCCTTTGCACTGAAATTTGTTGTGACTAAATTAATATTTAGTCCCCACTGTTTGTAGGACACTTGTTCCTGAGAGCAGTCACAAGCTGTTACCCTAACGAGCAGCACACAGACAGCTTTTTTATTTTTTTTTTTTTTTATTTTTTATTTTTTTTTGCTCCTCCACAATCCCTCCTGCCAGCTGGAATTACCAGTCCCACAAACCACCCTATTCAAGCAGCCTATTTGTAAGTGCACGAGAATGGCTCAGGGCTCAGGCCTGGAACATCAATTCACTGCTTTGCTTTGTTTCTTCTGTTTTTGATTAAGGAAATGGTGTCTCTTCAATGGATTTGATGTCACCTGTCAGATGTTTTTAGCAATTTATGCAGTTTTCAGACATTACTCATGGTAGCCAGGATGAGTGTTATATTTATCATCATTTATCATAAGCTTTCCCAAATAAGACAGTAAAAGCTCTTCCATTTTCATTTTCTATGGAGCTCTTTCTTTCCACATTTGATTTTTACCCTTTGTTTCTTCCATATTTGTTCATGGCCTTCTATTTTACTGTGTCAGGGAATCCATAACTCCTCATGGACTAGATCCCTTCAGGCTACCTGTTGCCATGGAATTTAGCTGCTACCTTTATTGCCTTACCCAATGGAAGGTGCTGTGCCCAACAGCAAAACATGAACAGAGTCCAGAGTCCAAATTTCTAGAGTAAAGTCGCATTTTTCTTTAAAAGAAACAATAAAAGCTGTAAAAGCTGCTCTATCAGTCTGATCCCAAGCTCCTGCACCATTTTGAGCTGCCTTTCGTCATCCTCTTCCCTCTCCCCCTTTTGTTCATGTGGCCATTATTAAGATTAATATGTTAAAAGAGATGGTTAAATTTCTCAGGGAAAAGCACCATTATTAAATCTATTTGAGTATTAATTCAATGCCATCAGAAAAATGTTGGTACCTCTGTGAGGGAAAAGGTGCCAGGAAATGTAATTCACGTGTTGGGGGCAGAAGAAACCAAGGTTTTCTTTGTGATTTGTTGCCTTTGCAGCAGCATGTGACACCATTAAGAGGTACAGCCTGATCTCCACAGCCATCCCAAATAAAGCCTGGTTTAAACTGTTTTACTGTGAGCACCTCTTTGTGTTCCAAAGAGGAATGTCCAGTGTGGATGGTTCTGCAACAAAGGTCCAGGCCAGGCTGGAGAGGATTTGGAGAGGTCTGGGACAGTGGAAGGTGTCCCTGCACTGGGTAATCCCCACAACCCCAACCATGCCAGCATTCTGTGATGGTTCTGTGGCCATTTCACAGAGGATATTTTCTTTCTCTCAGTCCTGTCCCTCGTGTAACCCCAGCTCTGCTCCCCTGGAACCCTCACACTGCTGCAGGCTTGGCTGGAAGCCTCCCACCACAGGAAGACACAACCACGCTGATGTATTTCCAGAATTAAATAATGTTTGAGATCCTAACGGTGGCCAGAGCACTCGAACCTCTGACAGTCACCTGCAGATAACAGGAGAGATGTGCTGTTTCATTTCAGTGATTTATTAAGTGGCAAAAGACGAGCACTGGACTTCATCCTTTTATGAAGCAGTCTGCAGCTCCTGCTGCTGGAAGTTGAACTGAAGGATGGCTCCCTGGTAATTTGTAATGGCTTGGGAGATAGGGCTGCCCAAGCTGGGCAGGGCTGCAGATGAATCAGCACCAGCAGCAGCTTCCCCAGGTGAAAATAGCTGTGTGTCTTTTAAATTTTTAATGGAGATTAACACTTTGTCACTGCAGTGCATCACTCAGTGCAGCGTGTGGAGAAATGCTCTGTGCTGGGGAAGGAGAGGAAGCTCTGAACACATACAATGACAAATCCCTGACATAAAGCCTGTCCTTGTTTGAACCAGCGTTTGCCTTTCCAAAAGAAAGGCAGACACATTCCCATGACAGAGGACATGGGATGGCTTTCCATTTATTTGTTAGTGGATGTATAAATCCGAAGGAGAAAGTTAATTAGACTCCCTGTGTGCAAGGCAGTGGAGTACACTCTGATTGCTAATTATTTTAATATAGGTAAACAGCTATTGACAGTACAAGTAATTTTCCCCCATCTCCAGTTAAGAGGCTGCCAGGTATCAGTCTAACAGCTCCGAGCGAACCCGAGGCAATTTAAATTATGGGTTTTAATCAATATGTAAATTGTTATTGTAGAACCCATCCATGATAGTTTGCTGCAGCTGCCCCAGCACTCCTCAGAGCTGGCAGCTGCTGGCTCAGGCTGGGCTGTGATTGCTGCTCCTCAGCCCCAGTTCCAGAGCTGACACCCCTGTACCTCCTCATCCTCTGCTCAGAGCATCTCGTACTCCCTGCACTGCTCAGGCCAGCACAGCTGAAAGAGCCAAAGCTCCCTCCTGCTCCCCAAGCTCAGCCCCCTCTTTTCTGGGTTTGAGGAGGGGATTTTGGGGAGAGTGCTCAAAAGTGCCACATTTATTTCCTTTTGGCATTGTCACCCAGAGGCAGTTCTGCCTCAGAGCTTTTGAAAAGTCTTTCAGCTCGTCTCTGCCAGCAGCCAACTCACCTTGTATTGACCTCTAACTTTCAATTTACTCGTTACCTTTGCAATAATAACAAAAATTAATAACCCCCCCCAAACTTATTATCTTGTAATTTCCCATACTACAGCCTTTAAGGCATAACCTAATTTAAAACTGTCCAGCTCTCCGTGTTTTGTACTTAATATTTGAGATGTAGCAAATGATGGCTCATTTGTTCTTGCAGTTCTATCAAAAAAGCTGTGCAGTATCTTCAATTTCAGTGAGCAAGTTTCTCTTCCAATTTAATTACCCTGTTGTACATTTTCCTTTGGTGAAATTAGACTTAACGCTGATTTGGTGAAGGATTACTGAGATTTTTTTTTATTTAGTTGTAAATGTTCCTTGGGAGCCATTTCTGATACCCTCTGTTATACTCAGAAGTGGAAAACAGAGAGGTTCTTCAGCATTGCTCCTTCCAGCTGGCCTCAGAAACATATTTCTCTAAACCACGACCAAAAATTTATGGTTTGGATCAACTTTGGATTAAGGAAGGCCAAAAAAAATATGGTTTGCTTGCAGCAATTAATATTTTCCATCCTTCTAGAGACCTGCAGAGAGCAGCACAAAGTAATTGGTCATATTTTTCAGCCCCAGAGGTGTCCAAACTGCTTGGTAAAGTAAGGGCTAAACACAAAACAGCTTCAGAAGAGGGTAAGAGGCAGAGAAATTAGCAAATAATTAGTCTGAGAAGAAATACAGAACAAGAACAGCCCAGTGGGCAGAGGATGAGCCTCCCCACCACCCTGAGGGTTCCTGTTTTATTGTGGAGAGCTGCCCTGGGGCAGCAGCAGGGAGAAATCTGGGTGAATTCATGTCTTGGCACCCACCACTGGCCCTGGGCACAGCAAAGTGGCCACTCAGGGACCTGCCCAAGAGGCCACTGGAGGGGCTCCATGACCCAGCCTGGAAGATTTTGGAATCCCTCCATCAACCACCGCCCCAGTTTTAGGAAATCTGGTGAATGTCTGTGTTTATTGCCCAGCCCTTGCCTGTCTCAGCCCATTGTTTGTGCTGGGTTCTGTTGGGTTTGCCCCCATGGGCAGTGCTGGGGCCACTCCCCTGCCACCTCTCACCTCCCCTTCCACCTGAAGCAGGAGCTGGCTGTATTCCTGAGCATCCAGCACGTCTTCTGGCCTTTTTGGGGGAAAAAAAATCACTTGAAACCACCAAAAAATATCTCCTTAAAGTGAATTTTCCGTAATACCGTGCTCTTGTGGCCTCCTGTTCTTCTACAACCTTGAACTGCACTAAATTCAGCACAAACATAGAAATTGGTTCTTCTTTACCTCTGAAACACCCAGAATGCTTTGGGCAGGAAAAAAATAAGAATAACAATGTGAAAAGTTGCAGTTCTTTGGCTTAGTTTTGAGAGGCCGATTCTGCTGGGATCTGTGGACAGTTATTTTTATGCATTCATTGCTCATTGACCAGGATAATCAAATAGAATATTCCATTTGCTTCCTGCTGGTTAAGTGCCTAATTCAGAGCTAATTGAAGTCAATGGGCAGATATTCACAGACTTTAATGGACCAGCCATAATCTTATGTCTACCCTTGTTGTGTAAGTTATTTTATTTATCCTAATTATTTTCATCTTCCCATGCATGCACGACCAGTTATTTATTTTATGTGCATAATCATCATCTGTAAGTGGAAGTATTTTAAAGTAGTTATTAAAAGGTATTTCAAGGCCCATATTTGCACAGACCTGTGGCTGTGATAATGGCACAGAGAGAGATTTTAACACAGTATTGCTTTGGTATCCACCATAACAGTTATTACTATAAAAATGTGTTTAAATTACAAGGTTTTTTTGTTACTGCAGCTCCATGGGCAGAACTTGAGCCACTAATGTGATTATACTAACAACCTATACATATTTTTGCCCTAATGGCACTACTTTTCAGCTGCTGGGAGCAGAATACCCTGAACAAGAGCCAAAGTTTGAGATCCCTGAAAAAAAACCCAAAACATTAGACTATCTCATCAGTGTTTCACAGGAAAAACAAACAAACAAACAAACAAACAAAAAAAACAAACAGAAGATAGCAACATAAACAACCCCCCACACAAAAAGCCCTAACCACACAATGAAAAACAAATTAACAAAACAAAGCAAAACAAATACAAAAGAAAAAACCAAAACAAGCACAACAGAGCAATCCTCCAAAACCACAAAAGGAAAACCCATATGTCAAAATCTATGGTTGTTTTTGTGCCAATTAAAGCATTTGCATTTAAAAATAAAAATTTAAAAACCCCACACATATTTTTCAGCTTTTCATGCATCTCAAGCTGAGATAGGGATTGAAATCAATACATTCTGTTAGTGCTGATGGCTCTGAAGTTGGAATAATTCTGGAAACACCATGTGAACCAGGAAAACCAATGACATGCACTAATAATTCATATTCCCTTCTCTTTTTTCAACTTTTGAGCATTCCTGAAGTTCTCAGGGTGCTGCAAACTCTCATGTCACTTGTGAAGGTCTGGATCTTGTGTGAAAAATTACAATCTGCCTTTCCACCTTCCTCAGATGTTTCTTTTGGTGGAGTTACATTTTCGGGAACATCTGCATGTGCTGTAAAAATTCCTGTTATGGGCTATATTAACCAGGACAAAACAAAATCCTGCTCAGTTCTATTTTGTCATTGAGTCCCGCCAGGGTAAAGACAGGTCAGCCTCCAGTGTTTGGGAAAATCTTTTCTCTTGCCACATAATCACTACAGAATGCAAGCATATGATTACAATTCCACACACACAATATTTGGATACTTAATAGTGCATTAAGCAAGTTACATTGAATGTTTTGATATAATTTAATCTCACCGTGTGTCAATATTTAGCTCCTAATTAATAGCATATTTATTTCTCTGCCATACATTGGTGTGTCAATTATGAGCTTAAACACCCTTCCCCAGCTCAAGACTTGCCATGGAAATTAAACACACTGAGCTGAACGTGTCTGTGGTGGAACTCCATCAAAAGCAAGGAATTTACTCCCAGAAAACCTTTGATCCAGAGCAGTGTTAATGCAGTCTGAAGGTGTTTTGTGGATTATATTTTCCTTCTGTGATCAGTGTTGTACATTCCCATGAAACACAGACTTGCATTAAGAGGACTTTAATTGTCACCTCTTGTTTCCTACACGTGGATTATTTCCAGGTCATCTCCCTTTCAGGTTTATTTGGGCAATAAATTTACAATTAACTCAAGCCCATCAAGTACTGCAAAAACTGAAATTGTGCCTGACACGCTATTTTTTTGTTCCAGAACTGATTAATTAAGAGGTTTAGGCAGTCATTTTTCATCCAACATTTGAGGAAGAATTTTGACAGACCTACATTCAATTAAAGTGTCTTCCATCTCTTTTCACCTTTCCCCATTTAGCCCTTGGTCTCTGCAGAATAACTCTGTTATGTAGTGTCTGTGAAGAATTTATAAATAGTCCAGCCTATCTTTTTTACTGCAATCAGAATAGTGGAGCTTTACCCTACAGACATCTTATTTTCTTTTGGGTTTTCAGTTTAGAAGAAATTCCTTTGCATCTTTGTCCTAACTGAAGATATATATATATATATATATGCAATAATATTATATGTTTATAACTTTAAAGTAGAAGATTTAGCAAAATACAAAACTTACATGGTTTTTACACAGAATCATGTATAATTACATATTATTACATTTACTTATATATTATTCTTATATTAAAAGATGATAAAGATGATTTTCTAGGAGTTTGGAGATTCTTCAGGCAAAGAAATCCAATTCCATTGCTACCTTGCTATTGGACTGGGACAATCTATAATAGAAATTGGTTAAATGAGCTACAGAGGAGCTGAAAAAGGGTTGATATAGCCAGAGGAATTGAGCATGGTGCTCTCACTCTGGTTCCTCAGCACAGCCCCAGCTGATGGATCCCAGGAAGCCTTTCCCAAGCACTGTCTGTACATACAAGCAATCTTCAGCCAGGGAATAGAGGAGATGTAGACAACAGCATCAAACCTTTTAAAAGACACCATTTATTTCACAGTATCTGATAAACCTAAGCTGTACTACCAGCAGAGAATTCAGCTGGGAACAGGTTGACCAGAATTCAACTAAATCCTAAGTGAAAGATAAAACTGAATTATTTTTGGCATAGAATTTTAAATGTTAGCACTGGATAATAAAATAGAATGACTCTGATAACTATTTCTGTTAGGGCTGAGCAAAGCCTGACCACAGAAGCAGGAGCCAAGGGAGGTGATTTCAACATAACCACACTACTACAAGTAAATATTGTCAGAGCAGCGCTTTACTTTTGCTATTCTAAAAGAATATTTGGGATAGCAGATGAAAAAAAAAAAAAAATCTTCCTAACTCACAAAGTCCTAGGTTTCTTTAATAAACTTTTCTCCTCTTGACACCATCTTCCAGCTCATCCCTGTGAGACCTGCAGAGAAAGAAGCGCTCAGCAAAAGCCTTTCACCACAAATTAACACCCCTCAAACGCTAAATATCCAGGATCAGGCATGCAGTTAATTGCTGACAGTTAATCCACAAAGGAAAACAACTCACCAAAGTTCAGCCTAATGGTGAATACTTTCAGGGAAATTATAATCCACTCATGATGGTTCCAGTTGAGGAGCAGCCTCCGGGCTCACCAAGTGAATTATCCACAGTGGATTGTTTGCCACAGTCGAATTTCAGCCATAGATTTTTCCTGGCAGGCCACTGAAAGAAATGCAATTGCATTTCCCTGCAAATGCAAATGGCAATGCAAATCCAAATGCAAATGCAATTGTAGGAATGAGATTAGGATCAGCCATTGCTGTTATTAAAGTGCAATTGATCTTCAGCTTAAAAACAAAGTGCTTGTGTACAGAACATCAGGAAATGCTCTGGGAGACTTCAGCCTGTGGCTGAATGTTCATCTTCAATGGAAAATATTGTCCCAGTGGTCAGAAAGTCAGCCCAAAACAGCAGCTCCTCACTGGCCCATTAATCACAGACAAATGGGATCAATGGTTTTCATTTCCCAGCCTTTCCCAGAAGGTTTCCCCATGTCCAAAAGGATGAACTACATTGCCTTCTTTTTCCTCTCAAACTCTGAGCAGCCATCCTGATACTAAATTCTGTCCTATAAAACTACTTATCAATATTAAACCAAAGAGGAGTAAATATCCTTTTAGGAAACCCAACTAACCCAACTCCAAAGAAAATAGGCTTATTAAAAAAAAAAAAAAAAATAGACTCTATCCTTGGGTTTCAAAGCTCAGAAAAAGAAATCCTTCTGAACCAAAACTTCTTGAAGCTCGTAGTATTTGCTGAATGTGTGAACAACCTAAAGGAAAAATATTCAGGGAGGAAAACACAAAACAGGGAGAGAAGCATCTCTGTTTCTCCAGCAGCTCCCACTATTTTTCCAGGAGGTGGATGGGGGTTGATGCAGCGTTGAAGGAGCTGTTTGAAAATCACAGTAATGCCCAGCTACCCCACCAAGGCTCAAAGAGTTCCTTTCCTCATTTCCACAGGAAAATGAGGCTGATGTCCCTTGTCTGATGGAAACAATTTCTCCTCTGATTATTCACAAACATGAGTTGGGAGCAAAAGCCAGCCCAATTTTAGAAAAAAGGCAGCCCAATTTAAAAACAAACCTAAAACCCCCTAAAACCAAACTTCAGTGGTTGAACTCCAAGACTTCAAAGTGTATTCATGTGCAACATTTTCCAGTACCTCCTTTGGGGTTTTTTGTTGTAACTTTGAACAAAAGCCAAGTTCTCATCCAATGTATATTTTTTTCCAGATTCCACCAGCTCCTTCATCAAACACCCATAGCAGTGTCAGTCCATTTTTTCATGGCTATATCTTCTAGAACTTTAAACACAAACGTGAAATAATCTTAATGGTAATTAAAAACAACGCATTTAAATATTTATTTTCCTTTAATTTTTCTTTCTATACCTGCATGGGACTGTTCAGCGAAACAAACTTGGGGAAAGGGAACCTGGTATTGAGCTCAGCCATAAATAAATTAAGATTTCGTGAAAAATGCAGAATGTTTTTTTAAGCATGTGTTGTGAGAGAATTTCCAGACCTCTGAGCTCAAGGTCTGGCACATTTCTAGCTGGAAAGATGGGATTTCTCTGGCCCACTTCTGGCCTCTCACTAACTACTTTTTAAATCTGTTTATTTGTGGAGCCACTCAGGGCCTTTTCTGTCCCACTTACTCAGAGCCAGCATTTATCTGCTCATGTGGAATGCTCCTGCTGGCTAGAATGGGCTGATTTGTCAGAAAAAGGGAGCAGAATTGGACCATCAGTGTTTCCCACCAGACTCACACAAAATTATATCACTTAGAATGCAAAATAAACTTGATATTCACCCTCTGGATTTTTTCAGGCTTTTAGAACTGCCTTTGCAGGCAATTTGGCTTTCCAGAGCAGATTTTCTCTTCTTCCTAGAATTAATTAAAATGGTTCAAATCCAAGCTGGGCCAATCCATTCCTAGAAATAGAGTATAAAAATCAGCCCTAAGAAGGAACAAATGTACTGTAAACTGTATTTTTCAGCCAATTGTCCATGTGAGTATCAGGAGATAAAAGGAAATAGATATTCCTTCAGCTTCAACGTGGTCTGTGATATCAAAGCTCCCCCAAACCTTTCCAAAATATGGAATATATGGAACATATTCCTGGGCAGGAGAACTATTCATATAAATAGCTTATTTTCTTAATANATATATGCATTACATGAAATTCTGGTTATATGTGAAATAACTGCCATACAAACATTCCTCAGTATCTCTGGCACCTTTTAATGTAACAGACTCTGTATTTAGACAGACATGAAGTATTTTAAGACAGCAGATGACAAAAAAACTGTTCAAAACTGTTAAATCTAAGACAAAAGCGCCTATGGGGCTATGTGCAAGGAAGAATTTT
>VZTT01051832.1:54615-70726 GCA_013400855.1 Buphagus erythrorhynchus
TCTCACACATCTAGACATGATAAACTGAGTAGAAGTTGTTATTAAGTATGTATCAGCTGAAATCTTTCCTTTGACAAGAATCTTGGAATACTCACAAGTGGAAGAGAAGGACTGGCCCAGTTCCTCAGGAAGGCAGACACACAGCAGGTTTGATGGAAAGAGGGAGAAGTCTGCTTCTATTTCATGAAAAAAAAAAAAAAAAGCACCAAGGACTAAGGGAGAGAAAAATCCATAGTTGTATTTTCTGTGAAAAATTCGAATGACTGTTCCACTTTTAAATGTACTCACTACACCTATCAAAAGAAAATTAAGAATAAAAGTTACCTGAACATCTTGGGACTAGAAGTATTTAATTTCACAGCCGAGCCACACTGATACTAATTCATATAAATCACAGCCCAGCTTAGCAGAGAAGCCATTTCCAGGGATTGCCAAGATATGTCTCTTTCAAACTTTTGAAAACACTATTTCACTCCTCACATAAAAGTGACTGGAGAACCTGAGTGAGAGTCCACAGGTTCCTTTGGCTGACTAAACCCCATTAATATATTGGGCCATTTACTCTGGTGAAAGCCACGTTCTGGGCTTTGGACAGGAGGCTGATGGCTCTGTGGCTCTTCATATTTCACTTTATCACCTATTTTGTGCAAGTGGCAACAGCTGAGTGCCTGAGATTTGTTTCTGGATAATACTCACCATGAACAATTTCAGCTGCTCCCTGGATTTTCTTTGCTGCAGCCATCACAATAAACTGTACTTGCAGTTCCCACAATTTCACCTTTTCATTTTTTTGGCCACCTTTCCCTCCAATGGCATGCAGTACATTCAGCTCATCTCGCAGTATTAATAACACTTCTATCTTAATGTTAGCCTGCTTGTCAAATCAGAGAAGAAAAATAACTACATGGGCTTTAGGTTGATTAAAGATAGTAAAACTCCAAGTTACAAAGATGTGAGATCAATACTTTATGTGAAATCTGTGCTCTGTTAAATCCTGCTTCCAGCAAGTCTTTCACAAGTCCATCTCAAGCCTGGCCCAGTGCAGGCTCTGCCCAGGTAGCTTTTGTCTCTAAATTTTAACACAAATTGGACAAGACATGTCCAATGCCTTGCACATATTTTAGTGTCTGCCTGGAGCCTGCATATGATTTATTACAGGGAAGACAAGCCTTTCCCTCATCCTAAAAAGGGTGAGAGTCTCTTGGTGAGACTCTAAGAGGAAATGTTCCTGATCTGTTCAGAGAGAGATGCAAATTTGTATTTATTAACAGGAGCCCCAGATCTGGGAAAAACAGGCAAGAAACATCAGCCAGTCGAGTTGTTTCAGGAGGAAAGACCAAAAGCTGGAGAATGGCAACCCTATGGCCATTTCACTTTTTTTTTAATACTTCTTTCTCTTGTAAAAGAATCCTTCAAGTTCAATCCCTCCAGCTCAGTCACAGCTTTGCTCCCAGAGATTTCTGCATGAGTTACACACTCATGGGGCAGAGGAGGGAGCCCAGGAGCAGAGCAGCTTTTCCAGGAGCTGCATCCCACTGCAGCTGTTTGTGGATGTGTTTGCCCATCCTCCTCGGGCAGAACATTAAAGAAATGAGGGATGACCTTCCTGAGAGGAGACACAACATCCCAGTGACCACAGCTCCTCCTGGGCTGCAGTTTGGCTTAAACCCAAATCCTGCCTCTCACCCCCATGAGCTGATTGTTCTCCTTCAGGGTAATTATGCAAAAACTTTCTTCTCCCCCCTCCCCTTCCCCTCATTATGCAATTTTCCTCCTGAAGAGCTTTCCTGCAGGTGCCTGTCACCTGCTGTCACCTGCTGTGGCAGGACCTGAGGAGGTCACACACCTCTGCCAGGTGTGGCAGTGAGTATTTATGTCACAGCAGTGTCTGCCAGCAGCCAGAGCTGCCCTCTGGAAGGGTCCTGAGAGCCCCCAGGAGCTCTGGAGATGCAGAAGCACAGGATTCTTCTTAAGGTCACAGGGAGAGAATTTAAAAGGCCTTCAGCATCTCCCAGAGATGTTGATGCACAAGATTTTAAATTGATGAGACTGGCACCTCATTATATCAAAATGTGAGGGCTCTGAAGGGGGGGACAAGTCAGGGCTGACTCCAAGGGGTGTTCAGAGGTCACATCTCACTGCAAGAGGGATGGGCAGGCCTGCTAAAATTATAATTCAATTGGTTGTAAAACACTTTCAAAACATAGACATTTGCCCAGTGTCACTATGACACGTTCCAAGAGCTCCAGCAGGACTTCATTGGGATTAAATTCAATGGAAACCTCCCTACAGTGTAAGGCAAAGGGGCTGCCAAATTAAATTATTTATTATTGTTATTATTGTTATTATTATTATTATTACTGCTTTTATTACTTTTTATTATTATTGTCATTGTTGTTGTTATTACTTTTATTATTTCTTCTTCTTCTTCTTCTCCTTCATTAATCATGATAAATACTCTGAATTCAAATTGTGACTCAGCTTGGTTACTCTACCCCAGTTCAGGTTTATCAGTTCTAAAAGAAGCATAGAAGATAAAGTACTAAAAAAAGGAGGGGGGGGGAAAGATCTTAACTCTTCTGGCAACTGGTAAAACCGAGTTTTGCCAGGGAGAGGGGGGAAAACAATAAAAATTGCATTTAATTGGTAATCAAAAATAATTAAAAGAGAAACCAACAAGTCGAAAAGTTTTTTGACATTTGGGGAAGAAATCAGAACACTTCTGTGGAAGGAATAAACATTTTTGTGGAAAGAAAAACAAATGATTTCCAGTAAAAGCTGTCTTGCCTTGACCTAGGTGGTGACAGTCTCTGGAGCTCGTAAGAACCTGTAAAGTAAGGGAGTTTACAAAACCTTTAACTACAGGACTCATTCAATTTAATGTTCTTATCTCCTTCTCTTATGGCTTTGCTCCCAAGAGATGGCTGGGAAAACAGTCAGCATGGTTTCACTGTGCAAACACTATTTTTTAAAGATGCAGCATTTAATAAAACACCCTGGTTGCTTTGTGTGTCCTGGCTATGGGAAAAAAAAAGGGAAAGAAATCCCAGTTTTTCTTCTTCTGTCACAGAGGATCCTGGCTCAGATACATGAAATAATCTGGAGCAGTTTCTTGCTATTCACAAATGCATTTTCAAAATTTAACAATCAAGCACTGAGGTTTTGCTTCTAAATTCATTTCCTAATATAATTGCATGATAATAATTTAGTTTCTTTTTTTTTTCATTTAAGTGATTCTCACTTCATGTCACATAATTTTACTCTCATGTATTTGGCATTATGCTGGGTCTCACTTATTCAGTCAGGATATTTTTGTCTTAATAAGTGCAAAAAGAATCACAGATAAAACACTCAGCTAAAACCAATTCTTCATATGCAAAAAACCCTATTCTTAATGGGCAAAATTTGAGCTGAAAACCTGTTGAAATCTGACTTGAAACAGTTGTCAGTTCGAAACATCTGAAACAATTAATTCAGAGCTTAATTTTATTTAACAATGTTATGACCTAAAGCAGCTATTATTCCTAATTGTTTTATAATTTAACCATTCCACACTGCTTGTGCTTGGTTCTGTTAGCACCAAATCTGAAGCAAGATTGTAATTGATTAAATTTTAAATGTCAGCTGTCTTTATGGAGCAAACATCTCCTGCATAAGAACAAATATTAATGAGAAAATCCTTCCAAAAGGGACAGCTGAGGGGTTTTATTTATTTTGATTTAAAACTGAGTGTCTGAGAGGAGCTCCATTATTAAGGAGATGTAAAGTGAGGGATGTGGATGGAGCCAGTGGGGTGTAACCAAGCCCAGCCTGATCCTGACTCAACACAAAGGGAAACAGCAAGGAGCTGATTTAATCCCTATCAAAGCCAGTGGAAACCCTGGAGCAAAAGATAATAAAATACACTGCAAAGACTACCACAGTGCAGTGCAGAGATAATCAAGTCTGCCTGAAGCTGCCCAGGTGGTGGTGGCAGAAATCTGGAGTTTGGATCAGGCAGAACTCTCCCCCTTTTGCAGGAGATGTTGCAGCTTTCACTGGCAATAGTTTTTATTTTTTTTTCTTTCCACAACAAACTCCAAGCTCCCCTGTGTGGCTTTTCCTGTCCTCATCTTGCTCTCACAGCAGCTCTGTTGTGCATTTCTGGGGGGTAAACCCCCCCAGTTTCACATGTGGAGAGGGAAGGAATTCCAGAGGAGGAACAGCTGCTAGAAAATAATTCAGAGCATCCCAGAATGGGTTGGGATGGAAGGGACATTAAAGCCCACCCAGTTCCACCCCTGCCATGGGGACACCTTCCACTGTCCCAGGCTGCTCCAAGCCACATCCAGCCTGGCCTGGGACACTGAATAATTCAAGGAATTTATGGGCTGAGTCTCCAAGGGCAAGTGGATGAACAGTGAAATTAGGCACTGGCCAGAAGAACAGCAAGGATTTTGAAGAGATTTCTTCCCTCTCCCATGTGCACCAAGTCACAGATGCACTAAATCTGCTTTAATGATTTATTATATCACTGCTCTTCGGACTGAGGAATAAACTAATTAACTAGTCTAGTAAAAAGTGTTGTCTCACATCCCAAAATAAATTACCAAGAATTGGGCAGGGCTTGGAATAACCTGGTCCAGTGGAAGGTGTCCCTGCCCATGGCAGGGGTGGAATGAGATGGACTTTAAAGTTCCTTCAAAACCAAACCAGTCTGTGATCATATGAATTAATATTTATTAAACAAACAGAACCAAAAAGCCCTGAAGAAACCCACCAGTATGAGACAATAACATGATAACATTCCAGAGTGGCTCTGGTGAAAATCTGTAAACATTTAGACATTCCCTATCAAAGCCTTTTTGCCTGTAAGAAATGCTTCAAAGGAAATTGGGGAGTTATATGCATAATGTGAATGTATTTATTTATTTCACAGCAATAAAAGTATGATTCAAGCAGAAAACAAATGTGAGAGAGGATTTTAGAAAGCATCTACAAGGTAATTTTAGAACTATTTTGCCTCAAGCATTAAGAATTAAGAAGGCTGAAAAAGCAGGAGATTGTTGGTTTCATCACCCTCTTCCCCTGCAAAGGGCTGTAAAAAATGAATGCTATTGAAGAATATTGAATTTCTAACAGAGAACAGCATAATCTATCATGCAGCAGGATGTTATTGCATTTTCCAGCATAATTATAAACCTGAAACCAGGAATATATTGAGATATCTGAGCTAAGTGGAGTCCCTACCTGATCCTATCAGTGGGATGTCTTTAAAAATTACAAGTCTAATTAACAAAATTGTTGTAGCTTGCCTAGAAGGTGACTTCCATTATGACTGGAATATTTAGGAACCTTCACCTTTCACTGACAGGAATATTTTTTTCCTTAGATTTTTTCCTCCAACTCTTGCACCTTGAATTTTTGAAATGACGATGAGTGAAGAAATAAAGGGAAAAGAGGCTGCTCTCAAAAACCATGGAAAGTTAAAGCAGAAAATATAAAAAGAGTTTGGACATCAGTTTGATTTTAAATTAAGATTTTAGAGGATTTGAGATTCCTTTTTCCAAGTGCCTGAGCATAGCAAGAAAGTTTCTAGCACATTTGCTACATAATACAACAGCAAACAAGTCAACTTTTTAAAGAATAATTTGTTTTAAGCCAGAGACTTTATGTTACTTGTTAACCTGCACTGATTGGTCTCTGCAGCAATTAATGCTGCTGACATCCATTAACTAGTTATGAAATATTTTTGAAGTATTTGGGGTGAAAATATTAATAGAAAATAATCTGAAGTGCCAGAAATAGTGCAGGTTATTTTGAGCTATCTGACAGACTGAATCATCTCTGATGCACACCAAGGACTTTTCAAAAGCCCTAAAATTATCTTCCACTTGCCTGACTTGAAATCTCCCAAAACAGGACAGAATTCACACCAAAAATGAAACCTTCCTTTTAGATTCCTGATTGACACAAAGCTGATTTCAGATCTTCCCTGGATACAAAAGTGGTGCTGAGAAGTGGTGTGAACTGTGGAGGAGGAGATTTGGGGCAGTGCAGAAAATCTCACCTATTTGAACTGATCTCCAGCTCCTCCTTGAATTTCTGGGGATTCTTTGGAGCACATAATTCTTCTTCTGCAAGGAGAGCATTGCTCCTCAGCCCCTCGAGTTTAAGAGTGAATTACTGCCACCACACCACAGAAAAGGCTTTTACCATAGTCCTGTGCAGGTGCCAAATGAATCTTCCCTGTCCAAACTCTCCCTGGCATCACAGCATCCTTTTAATTCCCTCCTGGAATCACAGCCACTGGAACGCCCTGGTGGCTTTCCCTGCTGGCAGTGGGAGGTGCAGGTGCCTCCTACCTGGCCACCTCCAGGTTCCCAGCACCATTAATTCCTGCTGGTTCTCCCCCAGTGAACACAAGGGCCAGGTTCCCATCACAGGCAGCCTTTGGGAATGGGCATTATCCCTTTTCTCTGCTCGTGAGGAATGCACTCCAGCATAGCTGTGGCATTTTCCCCTAACAGCCTCACATTTCACTTATGTTTAATTTGTTACCTGCTGTCTCTCTCAGAATCTTTTCTGCATTACAGCCCTCCCTTCTGCTCTCCTGTATTCCATTTCTGCTTGTTATTCCTTTTTTTCCTTGCCCCTAGAGAGAAATGCCTTGCATTTATCCACTTTCAGACACAAACCCCTGGATTTCATCCAAGTTCTGAACTCTCCAGATTTTTCTGTGCAGCCTCCCTCCTCCTGCCCTTTGCCAGCAATTTGCCTCGTTGCTTTTCCAGGACAAAACCTGTTTGGTTTCCCTTTAGTTCAAGTTCTCAACAATTAATTTCACTGATTGGAAGGAAGGATAGGAAGGCAATGAATCTGAGTGAGAATCAGATAAACTTCCTATTGATTTTGCTTTTCTTGAGGGGAAGTCTTTGCTCTCTGGTCACCAAGGGCAGTGACAAACAGGATGAGAAGCAGCAATTGGTGAAGGATTTCTGATGGTAGCAGAGCCAGAAGAGCACAGATATCTTCCAGACCATTTTCAGTCTCCAGCAGCTCAGGAAGAGAGAGGAAAAATCAAAATATAAAAATAGGTTCATATGGAAATTTGCAAGTGGCTGATTCTAACTTCCCTCTTAAACAGTTGGAAAATAAACCTCATTGTCCATCTATGGATTATATGGAAAAAAAGTTTTGGGAGCACTCTGAAAGAGCTTCTAATACTGATAAGCAGAGCAGAAAGGTACTCACTTTATTACCCCCATTTTCATATTCATCCTCTCAGTGATAATCTCAACAACACCCTTTCTGTTTAGTTATTAACTCTCTCTCTAAAGAGATACAGTCAAACAAAGCAACAAGCAAGGAACAAAGAGTCCTTGGGGATTCTGGTAAAATTTGTAAACCCGCAAAATTTGATTTTTTTTTACTGCATCACTGGGACATTTCAATAGCAGATTAAGTAGAAATGAACACTTTTGGCAGTGCACATTTGTTCCTTCACAACCTCACTCAGTGGTTCCAATGTACTTTACATGTTTTTTACTTGCTACCTGGAGAATAAGAATTTGTTTTGTTTACTCATTTTCTTCTTAATTAAGTGGCATTGCCTTTCTTTCAATGACATATTTTCTAGTTTAGAGATTCAGAAAACAAGACAGTGGAAGAACCATCTCTTATGGAAAAGTCTTTGACTCTCTGGAACCACTTGAGTCTTTGACTCCCTGTCTACCTGGTTGTGTTGCAAAATGAGGGCTTTCCCCCCCCATTTCTAAGGAAAACTTCAGTGCTGTTTTCAGTTTCCACTCTGACTTTTCATTCCTCAGGTATTCCCACCACCTTTGCTGAGACACCAAATGCCTGGTGGAAACATACCAGGGTGGGCTCTGCTCTGCTCCTGCCTCCACCCATCCTCATCCCCTGCCAGCACTGGGAGTTTCCCTTAATGCAGCACAAAGAAAGGGAAAAATCCCCCCCTGGTGGAAACATTTTCTGTCCATGCTGCAGAGCTGTCCAGCCGGGGGAGGAGGTGTGTGGAGGAGCCTGGTGGTGCTGCAGGAAGGGAATTCTCTGTCAGGGGAGTCTGGTGAGCCACTCAGCTCTGCTGGCAGCTCAAAGCAAGCAGCAGCCAAGCCTCAGTCCCTGCTTTACAGGGTTTGTAGGATGCTTTGATACACTGAGAGGCACTTCTGGACAATTCCCAATAGGGGAGTGAAAACCTCTGCAAAGAATGAATTATTAGCACAGACACTTCCCTGAGTCTTTCTCATGGAAAATACTGCCATGTGTGGACATCACCTACTCAAGGTGATGCTTTCCAGTCAAGGACCAAGCACACAATTACATNTTCTACTGGAGAGAGTAGGGCTGACTTATCAAGGAGAAAATTCACCCCCCTGTCTGCTTCTGCAGAGGTTTATATCTCTTCCTTTCCCTGGGTTGTTTTCTTCTAAAGATTTTTCCTACAAAGGAAAAAAGGTAAAAAAAAAGAAAGATGTCTCCACAGATTGATTAATAATGTTGTTAAGCTCATCTGGCAGCACTTTATCCTCTGTAAAAGACAGGTGCCCTTTGCAGAGAAATATTCCATTCCTTCTGCCTCTCTCCCTTTTTTCTCTCTGTACAAGCTCTACCATCTCGGGAAAAGCGAGTGCTTTGTCTTAATGGCAGTGATTGTCTGCTCTGGGAAGCCCTGGGCAGACAGAAAACCGAGGATGGGAGATGCAGAGAAGCACACAAAGAAGTTTTACTACTTTTAAAGGCCTGGGAAAGGCAGCCTGCTCTGCTGGCAGCTGCTGAAGAGTTCTGTGAAAGTGTCAGTGCTGGGACACACACGGTACCACTGCAATTATGAGACTGGAACAGGGCAAAAATGGCAATTTTAGTGAAGCCTCCAGCAAACTGATGGGCCAGAGGGCTTCAGCTCAGCTTCAGGCAGTGCTTAGCATCAATTTACCAGCTCTGGATGAATATTGACCTTTATGAATATTCCCTTCACCTCCGAGCAAGTCTGCAGCAAAGCTCTCCTTCACAAAGTCAAATTAAAAATTCCCAATACCAGACTGGCTGGATGGTCCCAAACAGATTTTTGAACAGCCAGGAGCCTTATAAATCGAAAATTAGAAATTGTCTACTTGGGATAATTAAACCCCACTCTCCCACAGCCCAAGCAGGGCTCTGGATGAGTCAATTTGCAGAGCTTTGTGTTGATCTGCAGAGAGAGCAGAGTTTTGGCTGTGCTGATTGAAGGCTCAAACCCATTTCCTATGGAGCAGGAGGTGAAATTTTGTGTTACCCCTGGGGTGGGAGCTCTCACCTGCCCCAGCACATGGTGAGTCCTGCCCTGGAGCCCCTTGGATGCTGCAGGGACTGAGCTCTGGGGGAACCCACTGAAACTGCTGGCACTGCTGTGGCAGCTGGATTCCAGGAGGAATCAAATCTGTGGCTGATTTGGATCTGTCAGGGCCCTTCTGAACTACCAGGACACTGCTGAGGTTTCTTTTCAGGCAGTGATGGATTTAGCAAGCAGCTCAGGGGGGAAAAACAGCTTTGGTTTCCTCCCTTCCTTCACCTTTGTACATCGTGTTGTTTGTGCTGCAGTGAGGGAAGAGAAGATTAAAGCACCTCTTATTAATCTCCCACCCTTCACAAGTGATTTAATGTTTTACAAGCCTGGGTAGTGATTGCTGATAAGGTGCTGGGGAACATGGCAGCAGCCTTTCCCATTTGAATTTAGCACACAGCTCTTTCCATAACTCTCAGTAACGAAAATGAGCTAAAGAGCACTGGGAGCTACCAGGATTTTCCTTATTAGGGTGAATTTCTGCTGTCATTGCTGGGGACAATGACACTTTTGTAGCATGGGGCCTATGGAGAGACACACCCTGGCAGAACCAGGGAATGGTGGCTCCTGGCTGGAAAGGAAAAAGGGATTCTTCAGGTGATCTTGAAGGCTGATCTCAAGATCAAGCAAAAAAAAAAAAAAAAAGATAAAAAAATACAGTTCCAGATAACAATGGTGATCCAAAGAACAAAGAGAAGCAATTAAAAAACTACAATTGCAAGTCGAGGAGAAATAATAGAACACATAAACCATCCTTTCCCCCTTACATTCAGCAACTTCTCACTCCTTCTTTTCAATGCCTTGACAAGATCTACACTTCTTCCCTGGAGCTGAGAGGCTGAAATTGCCATCAAAACCATTTCCAACCAAACCTTTGGAGGCTGTAGGACACGACAGAGACATGATGCACTGACTTTATCCAAGGCACTGGTATTTATGGTCTGATCTTTTGAAGCAGAGATGAATTCAGTGACTTTTGCAAAAGAGGGAGGTGTAGGAGTTGGTAATCTCATTGCTGAACAATATGAAGTGGTTGGCACTGGAGCCATTCCAGAACAAACAGCATTTTTCCTGCCTTTAGTGAAGGTTTTTTGAACAACAAACCACCTTACAATACAACTGACAGCTGTCCCAGCCCTGCAGGCTGCTCACACTGCAGTACCTCCACCAGCCCATGAATATTCAGAAAACGTTCTGGGGATCATTTTGATCTCTTTTTACCTAAGAGAATACTTCACATTGAAATTCAGGTCCTGAAATGCAATTTTATTTGTGTTTTAGCAGTAAGCCCTACCCAAGATCTATCCCACTGAGCAGTGTGGTACCTAACTAGGGAATATGGATGAGGTTATCCTTGATTACCTTCAGTGGGAATCAGGACACCAAGTGTTGCAGGAGGTCCTGCACTCAAATTTCCACCTTCCAACTCTTGCACACCAGTCACGGACTAAACTGCTTCCCTGAGCACAAAGTATGGAATTGCTCTAACACAAGCTGTTAGCTTGAATGGAATGTTTCAACAAGATTAGTCTCTTTACCTGACTCTCTAATGCCTTTTCTCTTTTCCATAAGGTGTCAGAGAAAAGTGATGTACAATTACTGCCTTGTGTGGTGAGTGTGTAGTGTTTCTCCAAAGAAATGATTAAAAGCACTTCTCCTTTCCCTCCTTCTGCTTCTGGCCAGGCTTCCAGCAGTAATGAAGCCTGTCATAAGCAGTGATTTGTCCAGAGAGCACTGAAGGTTAAAAATCACATCTGAGGCCCTTTCTGAAAGTCCATTCCAGTCATATTTGTCTGCTGCAAGCAGGAGGAGGCAGCAGGCTCTACATGGCCAGCACTCACCTGTCACCATTTCACCCTCACAAGGGCTCTGACTGTGCCTGTCACTTCCCCTGCCCTCCAGATGCCAGCAGGGTCTGTAGGGTGCCTCCAGTGTGGGAAAAAACCTGGGGTTGGAAAACCTCCTACCCATCACTGCTGCACATTTTACATTTTTACACTCAAATCCCCCAACGAGGATGGAATATTTGATAGCAGATCATTTCACCTGAAATTGCATCTGAATTAAGACTCCTTTTTGCTCCACATTGCTATCTGGTGTTATAATCATTGCCAGTGACACTGCAACATTTTACCTTATGTCTCACTTTAGACCAGAAATTTCACACAGATCTTCTCAGAATAAGTTTTTCAGGAGAAAAAATAGGAAACATCTGGGCTAATTCCATGACATGACAAAAACCACTGGAAGATGTAAAGGCCATGTTGACAGCATGTCTTTTTCAGTACTCCAGATTAAGAGTCCCAAATTTTAAGTATAATCCTCATATAGGAGACAGATTATTAATTTAACTTGGTTTTTTTGGCAATATTTATGAAATCTAGGACTGGATTAATTTTACAGGAAGGAAGGAAGGAAGGAAGGAAGGAAGGAAGGAAGGAAGGAAGGAAGGAAGGAAGGAAGGAAGGAAATTTTGATTAAGTAAAAATGTGCAGTATATGATAAATTGCATGTGATGAGAGTAGGAGGTCTTTAAATGATTCCTTTAACTTTATTCAGCCAATAATTATAATATACTTTATATAATTTCACGTTCTTCAGCCTCAGAGTTATAATGTGCTCCATACACACCTAAGCACTTTCAGAAGACTGATTTTCCTAAAAGGTAACATTTTTTACAGCAGTCCTAGTCCATCAATTAAACATATGTTGAAATATAATCCAAAAACCCCAAACCCTATGCATCAACTTCTCCCTCAGAAGAACCCAACAGCCCAAACTTCTCACCAAGATTAGACTCCCATAAAGTCAAAGTTTCCTCAGCAGCTCCCTGGAGGTGGCACCAGTATTTAGGACTTTTCATCCCCAGCACAGCCTTCAAGGGCATTTGTGCTTCCTTTGGATGTGATTAAAAAACTCACAGGTTTAGGATAAAAGTAGGAGATAATATGAAACTTTTCACCACAGGTCACCACACAGAATAATTTAGGAAGGGACCTTTGCAGGTCATCTGATCCACCCTGTCCCTTAAAGCAGGGATGATTTTGGGGTTAAATCAGGTTACCTGTGGTTAAATTTATAATATCTGCAAAGACAGTGTTTCATAGCCTCTGCAGGGCTGTGTTCCATCACCACCATCACCACCAAAAAGCAGATTTAGTGCCCTGTTCATCCCATTGAATTCCTGAGTTAAGAGTGGAGAAAAATATTCAGGGAGATGTTGCAAACTTGGAACTCCTAGGGGTCAGACATTTTCCAAATTACAGTAGCAGAGTGAACAGTTTAGACTAAAAACCTCACAGAAGACAAACCTTGGATTTTTGCATTTAGCCAAAAAAGAACCAAAAAAACCAAAACAAAAACCAAACCAAAACAAACCAAAACAAAAAAAAAGCCCCATTTTTTTTTCCTAAAAACATTGCTAGTTTCTTGGAGTTGTGTAAGCACTTATTCAGAAGCAGAACTACCATACCATGGCCAGAGAAAAGAATTCTTTTAAATCTTCAAAAGTAAAATCCTTTAAATATATATGGCTTGCAAAGCAAGCAGCAAAATGCTGTTTGATTAAATGGATTCCTTTTCAGTGGTTAAATTTTAGAGCTCAGATGGTAGAAATAACTGATTTTCAATGACAGCATATATCTTTCTTGTGTCTGATTAGCTGTTGCTGTTATTTATAGCTCTGTGCATGTGATAGAAACACAGAGAAGACAACATGAATCTTTCTGCCTCTGTTGACAGGCCAGCTAATCCATTACTAAGTCTCCTCCATTCTTATTCCACTTACCTGTAAACCAATAGTGTCAGTGCTGAATTATATTTGGTATTGAAACTATTGATGAATTGCAAAGGTTAAAATTAAAGTGTGATTTATGTTGTGATTGGTAGCACGGTGTTAGAGCACCAAGTGATCTGTGCAAAATTATAACCATAAATACACTTCAGGCTCTGCTTTAGAACCTTTGCCAAACAGCTCCACTCTTCTTCTGTTTCATTCTGTCCCCCCTTTCCCCTCTCTGAGGCTGTAGCAAAAGAAATGCAAATAATTTTGCTGATAAAGATCATAAGCTGCCTGGTTTTGATGACTTTCTGAACAAAAGGAAGTTGCTCTATTTCCCTGGGGACTCATCTGAAATACTGCTGCAATCAATGGGGAAAATATTGAGTGGTACAACACGTACTCAGCTTCTCCTTTGACAACAGCTACAGTTTATAAAATTCCAGGTATAATTCACTGCAGTTCAGTAGTGCTGGGCATCTTTACTATGGTAAAAAAGCACTTAGCAAATGAAAGAATTATTTCCTCAAAGCAGAATAAAAATTGTCTCTATCCATAAGCCTCTGCTCCCTTTGTGTAGGCACCAGTTTTCCAGATGATATATTTAGCAGAAATGAATGGTCCATTTTCTATATACACAATCTGTACTTGGTAAGGAAACATTCCTAAAATATCTTCCTCAGAGGAAGGTTGGAAATCATTATCCTACCCATATCTCCCATTTCTGTATCCATTTTCTCCTCAGGTGCAGGACCAACAATGCAAGTCCCTAAATACCACTGAAAACAGGCTCATCCTGCAGGTCTGCACCTCGAGGAGCAAAGGTGAATAAATTCCCTTTCCTCAGCAGATCTCCCACTCCATGCACAGCAAAAGGGAATTTCGAGTGCACTTTTTTTGGGTGTATCTTCAGCCAATTCCTCCATGGCACAACATTAGAGAGCTGCAAGTCCTCTGTGTGCAGATAGCAACTGCTGGAAAAAAAGAGTCAGAAAAAGGCAAAACTACCAATTTCTGGGAACAGCAAATCCAAATCTGTTGCTTCTTTCCTTCCCAAATATAGAATTATAGAATCATAGAATGGTTTGGGTTGGAAGGGACTTCAAAGACCACCTAATTCCAAGTGCCCTGTTCCAGACAAAGACACCTCCCACTGTCCCAGGCTGCTCCAAGCCCCATCCAACCTGGCCTTGGGCACTTTCAGAGATGGGGCAGCCACAAATTTTCTGTTCCTGTGGCTCACTTTCAGTGTGAAGCCATCCCCCCTGCCCTGTCACTAATTCCTTGTAAACATCTGCTAATTAAAACCTGAGCAGAGAGCACAGACTGAGCATTGTGAGAAAACCTCACAAACCCCACTCATCCCCTACCCTGGGTGACAAAGGAGCATCAAAGAGTTTCACTGGGAAGTCTTTGCAGATGTAGAATGACCCAAAATCCTGGTCTGAATTCCTGGATCTGCTGCTAAAGAACCCTTTTAATAATCTAATAATCTCTGTGATGCTGAAAGTTGGGATTTTCTGTGGTGAGAAGCACAGGATGTGACACTCATGGCACCAGACTTGGACAGGCTGGGACAGCAGAATTTCTGTAGCTCTAAATAAAATCTTAAAGAAATATCTCTCCTGATATTCCCATGCTTTCATCTCGCTGAAATTTATGCTTGACTTTCCTGCAGTAATTTACTGCTTCTTTTTTTTATTAATAAAGAAGCAACCTCTACTGGAGAGCAACCCAAGGGGAGAGATTTGTAAGCACAGCCCTGATTTAATTGGTTACACTGAGGTTTTGCACTTCTGCAGGTGGTGGAGGAAAAGTAGAAACAATGGCAAATGAATAAATTCAAACTGCACAAGAGGTATTTATTTCTCTGTTTACAGTTTCCAGTCACAGAAGATGTTGTGTCTATTGATCCTGACATTCTGTGTGCCAAGGATGAGTTATTTCATCCACTGCTCCTCAAGCACTGCTCCACACCTTCCTGACAGAAAAAAAATCATTTTAGAGTGTTGCCTGGTCATCTTTTGAGGTTTAAAGTCCAGGTGATCTACTGCTCTAAGTTCTCATTAAAGAGACTGGATGGCTCTTTGTTAGACACCAGAAAAAGGAAATATATGGCAATATATCTGCCTTTCCTTGTATCTGGCTCAGTTCAACTACAGAAAAAAAATCCCCACACCCAAAAAATATGTCCAGCAGAAAGAAAGTATCACAGGACAGAATTAATTCCCTCACAGTTAGGCACATCTCCCAACATTTGTGTGATTTTCAGGTACTTGCAAGATTTTTTTACCCCAAACAAGAATATTATCTACATTTATATATATTAAAAAATTGAAGTTCTGACTTTCATAAACTTTACCAGGATCTTTGCCTGATTTTATCTAAAGAAGAAGATTCAGGTTTTGAATAAACTCATAAATCTAAGCTCTATCTATAGGTTAGAGCAAGAACTACACACAGCTAAGATAAACAAATGGTACTTTGTACAAAGAAGGAACTGGACAAAGTTTCTTTCCATTTGTTTTTAGAGTAGTTCATTTAGGTTGTGAAACAGCACAACAACACTCGGCCATCTTTTCAGAACAAGTGCTCCAAAAATGGTGGAAGTTTACAGTGAATATAAATGAATGAAATCTTTCTCATTTGGCCCAACAAAAGCTGTTCCCTGAATTGTACAAATGTCCAGATGTAGTTGGAATATCACAAATATGGAGTTCCTAATATGGAAGCCCAGGAAAGTGACACAGTAAATGACACACAATTTATAAAGTAAACAGTAGGGGTTTTTTTTCCCTAAGTTGTTTCTTTAACTTCATTGATTAGCAATTCATCAACCTATTTAAAATTCAATATTAACAAAATTGTAATGGATCAGCCTGACTCTGAAATCAATTCCATAGTCATAGACATGGCCTGTTATGAAGTAATGGCAATGCTAATTTTATTCTGCCAAATGTAAATTGAGTGATTTATCACACCATTATACACTCACACCGCTCCTTCAA
>VZTT01051836.1:0-22483 GCA_013400855.1 Buphagus erythrorhynchus
ATGTGCTGTAGGAAATAGCATTTCCAAGTTCAGAACTGATCATTACAAGTGGGAAAACAAGTAGGGAAAGAGAGCATGGTCAAGTAGGAATGTAGCAGGGAAATAGCTGTTATATTCAAATTTCAGTAACACAGATCAGAGACAGAAAGTAGTAGTCCACTATTAGGCAATTTAAGTTACAACTAAAGGCCAGTTGAACCTTGATGGAAGGGGAATCATGCTGAATTTGGGATCTGCAGTGAAAGACAAGAAGCTGGCATCTCACCCTCTGAATCATGAGATTGTATCATATGGTCAAACTGTATTTTTAAACTGCCTTCATTGCCCAAAAATAAGAATCCTCCAGTAATGCATTAAGTGGGGTGATTTATATCTGCCAGAGGGGCTTGTTCTTTTGATCATTCCTTTTCCTGAGGGGCATTGTATTGTTCTGGTTTAGGAGATTTTTAAATGGTATGATTGATTAAAAAAATGTTCCCCAACACATGACTTTGATATTCATGTTTCATTCCCAGGAAATCTTCAGGATTTATCAATCCAGCCATGTGAAGCTAGTGAATTTTCACTTGGCAAGGTTTGTTATTTCATTTTGAATGTTTCTGTGACTTCATAGAGTCTACCATTACTCCTAAAATCACAATTTTGGGGTCAGAAATGAGGAAATTCCTATTTTAAATACTTCAAAAGCAGCAGTATGTACTAGATAATGTAGTATCTAAATTTGGGAAAAATCTAAGAAAAGTAGGAAAATAGTTTTCCATTTGTTAGGAACATTTTAAAAAATATATAAGCTAGTGCATTATACCCCACTGTGATGTTAAAGAAACAATGCAGACGTTCTGTAGGTCGTGGATTGTCTCTACATGGCAGATGAACAGTTTCTGTGGAACTATGCCACCTGGCATCAGCTGAAATATTTAAATACATGATCAAAGAAGTTCAGATATTTGTGGGCTTCATGTCCTTTCTAGATGAAGGACTACAAAATTTGGTCCAAATATGGGCTTTCAAAACCATGGATTTTCACTGACTTCAAATGGCATTAATCTCTTTCCTAATATAAACAAAAGACTTGGTTCTTTTAATTACTTTTTACAGTAATTGTTCCAGGAGGTCTTTCATATCAAGTCTAAATAAGTACCAGGCATTGGGGAAAGTAAAACTTTGGAACATTTGTATCAATGGCCATTTGATTAATAATTTCTCATATATTTTGTGTCCATCTCAAAATATTTACAAGTACTGCTTTTCACCCGTCATTCAGACTTTGCATTTGTCAAAAGCAAATTGACTGAATTAGCTACTTTTGCCTTATTTCCCTTTACTTCATACACACACACACACACTGTACATTGTCAAAAGACCTTTTATTCTTCTGCAGTTTTTCAGAATTCATATGCTTGGATTCTGATGCTCCTGCTGGTTTAAAGAAGAAATGCAACACTAATAAATTATAATAAATTGTCAGTCTCAACGGGTCTGTGACCTTCAGTCAGTAGGGGGTTATGTGCAACACTTCATTTCCCCTTCTTTTAGCTCTGGCTGCTTCCCTTGCTGTTAGGCAGTGTCCTTGATTTATGGGTGGGCCACCAGCAGGACATCTCACCTGCAAAAATAGTTCACACTGTGTTGTTTATTATACTAAGTAGGCTTCATGCTGGCAGAGGGTTTTTACAAGGGAAAGAAGCTGCTGTCAGTCTTTCTATCATTTGAGCAAAGCTGGCTCCAAAGTTCTCTCAAATTTCTACATGAAGTCTAGGAACAAGAAACCAGAGTGAGCTATTGCCCCTTCTTCAGTGCATCAGTCTCTTCTGCCTTTTTTGACTGGAAGTTCAACAGACCATGAGAACAAAACTAATGAAAAGCAGGGATAAAATGTAAAAAAAAAAAAAGTTCCCATCTTAATTTAGAGCAAATATTTAATGCTGCCTACATAATTGTATATATCTGATTTCTCCTCATGGTAAATTATTACCTGCTGTGTGACACATTGCCATTTTTTCTGATTAAAACAAAAGTTTTTTATTTGCTGAAGGAAGAAAAAATAACCATAATTGTCCCTGTGCAAATACAGGACAGAAACATTAGTTACATAAACATGAACTAGGCGTCAAGAAAAGTAACCAGTAAGTCTGTAGGGTTACCTGTATGTTTTCTTTTTTCTCTCTTCATATTTATGAGACTTTCTAAGAAAATATTCCATGTTTCCTGAAGGCAATATGAAGTTAAAGAGAGGAAGTAGAAACACTGGAAACACCTATTAATTTTGGAAACATCTATTAATTTTGCATATCTTTACATTGTCACGCTCTGTAATAGGACTTCGTATAAGTCCTGGCAAATAGATTATAGAATCATAAATTATTTTTTGTTGGAAAAGGCCTCTAAGAACCTCAGCCATGATCATTTCCACTCATTTCTCTATTTTCTCTTTTCCACTGTGCTCCTCTGTAGCTGCTTTGTGCTTCTGTGGTGAGATGCCATCGGAAGGAAATTGGCTGGCCTGCTCAGTTTTGCTGTATCACCAAGGCTGGACTATCACGTTTTCCATTATGGAAACCTTAATCAGCTGTTAACATGAACAAAACTGAATTCTTGGTTGAATCATTAGGAAATACATGACTGTATGTCCTTTATGAGCAACATCTCAAGTGCAGATATGGTGTGGTATCACCATGGCCCTTTTTGTTGCTGTGCGCATTTTACTTCTAAGTCTCCAAGTATTTCCAGGCTTGCTGATAAATCTTGCTCCATTTCTGGTGCTGTGTTTTGTTCCACATAATTGAATCAAAAATAAAGGTAGATGATTTTTTTGTTGTTGTTTATTTGTACAGATATTTTAGGGTTTTGAAAATGCAATTATGGTTCAAATGAACAAGTGGCACCCAAAGAGACAAAAATCTTCCCAGCACATCAAAAAATTTGGTTGGGTTGTGAAGCATCCTAAGACATTGTATGTGAAATCATGCTGCTTATCTCATTAAATGAGACTGAATTGGCATATTAGCAAAATTGCAATTAGACAGCATTTCTGAAGCTAAAAGCACAGGTTAGAACCACAAATCCTAAAGATGAGCAAGTCATATCATCACATGTATTCTGTAAGTGCTCTGAAAGAAACCAGTAATGATACCCTGCTTTGCTAGGTCATCCCGGTTTTGCATACCTTCTCACTGTCCTTCCTTTGTTAAAATAAGTGTCTTTTACCTCAAGAATATTTTTGTGGTTCTTTGGAAAAAGATCTAGTCAGACGGTAGCAGAAAATTAACTATCTACCTATCTAGCTAGCTAGCTAGCTAGCAATTTAGCTATCTTTCTATCTTCTATAATTTATAAATTTTCTGCCTACCTACCACGCCACTTTGCTGAGAGAAGCTCCTATAAAACTGTCAGATGCACTACATTATACAATACTAGTATATTAATGAAAAGTTGATGTTTAAAAATACTATTTAAAATCTACTCTTTTTTTCAGAAAAAAAAAATGAAGAAATAAGTAAAAAGTATCACCTCTTATTTCTTTGTCCAATTCTTTTTTTCACATTAATACATTTTTGATATGCTGAATTATAGTGCCATTTTTGTAACTAAAAAAAAAAAAAGAATGAAAATTCCATAAAGTAATGAGTCCTTAGTGTTAAATGAGTTCCTCCATGCTAAATGTGTGAGATTTTTATCATTTATTCTGGAACGAATGCAGAGAGAAATATAATTACAGATTAATTCAGAACAGTGATTTCATACATTTTTTAACTGGAAACATCTTGATAAAATGATATCTCTGAACTCACTTTTTTCAGTGTGAATAATGAAGCTGACTTATGTTAGTCGGCCTTCTTTTAAATTTCTCTCATCTCTTATAAGTAGTCAATAGATCACCGAGATGATCAGGGCACTTTTTCAGAAATACTTATTATCCCAAGTAGAAATCGTTCACTTGACAAATTATTTAGGTACAGTTTTTTCTGTTCCCAAACAAGCTTAAATAATAGTAAATGATGAATAAAATTCTGCTCGTGTGAGTCCCTGCGCTGACGCAAAAACAAATAGAAATTTTTTGTGATACAATTTTTGGAATGTAAATTAAATGTAAAGTAAAATAAATCTGTAAGACTCTACTTTCTGGTTTGCCTGGGTGAATAAACTTGTCATCTGTTGCATAAATTTCAGTTGCAAGAGCTCTGACTCAAAATGACAGCTCATTGTTTGTCAACAAGAAACAACACACTTCTGACCTGATCTTGAATGCCAAGGGATTTTCCACTTCACAAAATCTCCTGCAGCTTGGCCTGCTCTGCTCAGCCTGGGAGACACTGTGGAGACACACAGGGAGCTCTCATGTTGCCTGTGTGCATTTTGTCTGGCTCTGCTGTGGCGTGGCTACAGACACGCCACTCTCATTTCAATAAGTTGTTGATTTGCATATACACAGTCCAAATATCCAAAGAATTTTATAGTCCTTAGAAAGAGTGGACTTTGCCTGCCAAGATTATGGTAATGTGTATTAAAACATTGGCTTCTTCCAGACTAGTTAAAGTCTTCAGCAGCTCTGTGTGATATATGTGTATTGGACTATGTGTATGGTTTAAAACACAGTTCCGAAGTCTGATGCATCTGCCCATCCCTGCTCATGAGTAAAAGGAATAAACAAAAAAGGGTCTGTCTGGCTATTCATGGAGATAGATATCTAGAATGATATTGGAGGATGGTGTGTAATTCCTTGACCACTGCCTTCTTCTGACCTGTCTTGCAGAGATGTCAATCTTTTCTTCTGCCAATTCTCTCGGGTCCAAATAATCCATGCCAATCTGAGCAAGTAAGGTGATTTTCTTTGTCCCTTTTCTGGAAGAGATCATGACTGTCTTAGAAAATTTATAAAAGCTTCCACAGTATGCAGTCCAGCCTTTTTGTATCCTTCTTCAAAGTCACTTATCTAGTCTTGGGGTTTAATGCACCTGCTTCCAGTCTTCCCAACACTGAACATCAATGTATCCACTTCTGCTATTGATCACCTCCATGGCTGATCTCATGGCTCTGCTCACACAGGTATTTCTCCTTAGATAAATCTGAAAAGTTGCTAACCTGCTTTCATTTAAATCCCTTTCTGATCATCTCTGCTGCATGCTACAAGTAATCAGCCAGGGATGACAGACAGGCAGAATTGCAGTTATGGAATTTTCATTTCTTTTCAAAAACAAACACCCTGCTATGTTGTCTTTATCTCTTTTCTTGAACATGTAGATTTTTCTGGCATCAAGTAAAAAGGGCTCACAATGCCTTTTTTCAATTTGATTTATATGATATAACAACAACAACAAAAAATCACCTTAACCAACTGTATAAGTAATCTTAAAGTTTTTGCTGCTGACTTCTTAAATTTCAGTTCTTATATTTGCTTTTTGCTGTTAAATGTAAGCTGTTTTCATCCCAGTGGTAGCTTCCTATCCTTGTCCAATGCTTATTCACAGGGTCAATGAAAGGTAGGCATGGGCATAACTAAACTTGCCAGCCAAGGTCCCTGTGCTTTGCTTATTCTGAACTCCAGTGAGAGCAAACGTCTGCTTGTGTAACTTCAAGAACCTTGTTTACAATATGAAGAGAAGGAACACTGAGCAATCTGCTTAGTAATTAACACTTCGCATTCATTACCTCTGAAACTCAGTGGTTTTAATTTTTTGGAAATTTGCCTGAAATTGGCTTCCTTAATGTTTGTGATTTGTGCTGAGTAGTCAGTTTTCTAAGATTGGTGAATGGATTATTTTTTTATTAATTGTTAGAGATATTTGTCACTTTTTGAGCTATGTATTCCAAAGTCTTTGAGAAAGGAAGTTAATATCATTACCCTTATTGAAAACCATTTTCTTTTGGCTGTCTTTCCTGCAGACCCCCTGAAGAATATTTGGCTCATAATGTTTAATATTTTACATAATATTTTACTTATTTTCCTCTTGGCACTGAAACAACAGTCAAGTAGGAAATCTGGAATATGTTCCACATTTTTCCCTTCTGCCTGTGATCAGTAAGCTGCAAAAGATGAAAGGGATTGTGATTTGAATGCTTCCTTTCTGTGTTTTTTTGAACCCTGAAAATAGTTCTGTATTCTTTTTCGTTCATTTATTTTTCTGCTATTAGCATAAATGAAACTGATTGAAAAAATTACATTTTTCTTCCAAAAAAAGTGATTTAAAAAATTGATACTGAGTCAGAGGAAAAAATCAATATATATTTTTTTTCTAGGGGTGTAATATGTATGATATTTTTTGACAGGATATAAATGTGAGTTGCATATCCTATGAGCCATAATATTACATCTTAGGAGAAAAGTGTGCAGAGCCAGAATCTGTTTCTTGTTGGATTTTTCTTGAATTCTTCCCTCTTCTATTCAGTTTTATATATTATTGTGGCCCCTTAAGTAAATCAACGCAAAGTAGACACATGGACTGCAAGTATTAGTGTCTGTGGTGAAGTATGATCAACCTGTCCTCTTGTAATGATCAACAAAAAATGGCACAGACTTGAAGAATTATGATTTAAGTCTCATGTTGCTTAGTTGTAGCTATAAGGCAAGTACCAAACTGTGATCAGAGAGGTGTGTGAATAAATCATATAAATGACTGTATTTACAGAGACATTATTAAATATATATGTATATATAACATATGTAATTAATTAGATGAAAGTGGTTTGGAAATCAGTTTTTTACTTCAAGCAAAAATGCTTTCTTCAAAAACATAAAATATGTTGCAAGTCAAATATATTACATACAAAAACCATGGAAATATTACCAAAGCCTGGAGATGAAATATTAAATACAACATATTTAGAACAAACAAAATAAATTTTATTGTCTCTTTTATCTTTCACTGTGTGTAATATTGACTTCTCTTTTTTCCCCATTGTTTTTTCTTCTTTGCATAAGAAATAAAACAGGAAACAGCAGTTCTAATAGCTTTTCCATTGTCTTAAAGCTGAAATGGCAAGAGGTCCATCAAAAACCATCCATCCTCCACCCCTCACCCTGCCCCTTACTTTAGAATAAACATATCATTTCCCTAAAATTGCTCAGAGATAACAAAATGTGTATCTGCAGCCTGCCTGGCAATGTGCCATCTCCAGCACAGTGCTGTGCAAAGGTCTGCCTTGGTATTTGTCAGTCACTTCTTGATGATTTATAACTGAGCTGAAGTCCTTCCTCTCCCCCATTCCCACTACTGCAGGAATTTGTGATGAATAGGATGGAAAATCCACAGCATGTGTATTAGTTAACAGGAGGCTGTGACTACAGTTTAAATCTGAAAAGAAATTGAGAGGCCTCTGAGGAATTAAAGGGGTTTTAATTCATTTAAACTGACCAGCCCTGCTTTAACTACTCTACAGTTTTGAGCCTTTATCATCTAGGATATCTATTACACTCTACTAAGCATGAGAAAATATACATATTTTTCTTCTTTACAGCAAAAATGATTAGCCTCCTTATTCACCTACATGTCAGGCCCTTTTGAGTTACAAAACCTATATCCACATAATTCAGCTGAGGTTTAAAAGCTGAAAATATCTATTTAGAGACCATGAAAAGTTTTTATAAAGGTACCGTGAAATACTCTGACTCTGTCTGACCAAAAAGCCAAAATTAAACAATATGTACAGCAAATCCTGTGACACTTGGACTGAGTTTAGTCTCATCCTCAGTGTTTTCCCTTCAGCCAAAGATGCTTCCAGGGGAAGGCTGTCTGCACATCTCTGGAATGAGGAGCAGGTGAATTCAGTGGTGTGGATTGCCCACTCAGTTGCTCACATGTTCAGGTCCAAGAAGGTGATGATGTACATTGTGGCTCCCTCCCAGGGAAGAGGGGGTGATGCTCTCCTCAGCAAGAGAAAATCACTGGAAAAAGGGCCAGGACATTCTCCTGACCCTCTGAGACCATACCATGATATTGAAAGACACAAAATATAGCTTGGTGAACCTAAAACTAGACATATGTTATTCATTATATCTTATAAAATTTAATCTAGAATCAAGGTAATGATGTCCACAAACAAACATGACTTAGAGCTTGAAAGTCTTCCCAGGCATTTCATGTGTTGTGACACAGAAAGTAAAGCTTGGCAAAGAAAACAGACACAGAACACAAGTGAGAAAACTAAAGGCTAGCACCAACTACTCTTTCAGGCTCATTTTTTACAGCCCTGTGTGTGAATAACAGGTTGTTTGCAGTTCTTTAGCAGCCTAGCCTCAAATGCCTCAGTGTAGAATTGAGAAAATGATTATGGGAAGTCATAAGATGAAGTATGCAAAATTCAGAAAGTATAGTCTTGCACATATTTGACTAAGTGAATTTTAAACCCTTTCCATAGTTAAAAGAAATAAATATTTAAGGGTATTTCCAGGCTTTGGCAAGCCAAATTGGGGTCTCAGCTCTGGAAAATGAAGTAATTTAGTCTGCTGTCATAACTGTAGTGTCACAGAGAACGGTTTCACTGCGTACAGGAGCAAGATCTGACTATAAATATCAAACCAAATCAATGCAGGCTGTCAGGATTGAGGGGTTTGCATCAATGATGGATTACCCCTGGCTGCTGGTATTCACAAGTGTATTTTTTCTTCAGGCTTGGCTGTTTTAGTTCTGTATTTTCAAATGCTATGGGGTATTTTATATCCCTTTGCATCTTGCAGCAAGTCAAATAAATATCTTGAATTGGAGGTTGACCAAGTTCCTTGATTATCCTACAGTGAGGAAAGGAGCTTTCAAGCTATCTGATTTATCTAGCTAATGTATGTCTAAAGTACTTCTTACATTTAGTATTTCTCTTGAACTGGCAGTTGACCAAGCTCCCTAAACATGTCTTTGTACAAAAAAAAAAAAAAAAAAGGAAAATATTACTTATCTTCATTATGTCCAAGAAACTAAAATATTATTATTTTGTGAAGTGTTAAAAAAGCTGAAGATCTATGAACAGCCCTAGTGCCAGAGCAGCTGCTGCTGAACATACAATATTAATGCATTTAAGTCACTTCAGAGCACCACTCTACCTCCACATTTAATTGCTGCGCTGAATGCCACAAAGTTATCCATGCAAACTTTGCTCACATCATAACATAAGTCTACAGGAATGTGTGAAATATCTTCTCAGTGTGAACATAAGGACATGCTGTGACAGTGCTGTGACTGCAGTTTCTTCATTGCTGGTATTAAGTCTCCAGTGTATGCAAAGCAACATAATAATCCATGGGCCAGTGTCTCCAACCCATTTATATCTCATGCTGAAAAGCAGCTCCATGGAAAGGGACATGGGGTGCTGGTTGATGACAAGTGGAACATGAGCCAGCAGTGCCCTGGCAGCCAGGGGAGCCAACGCTGCCCTGGGGGGCATCAGGCTCAACATCCCCAGCCAGACAAGGGAGGGGATTGTCCAACTCTGCTCTGCACAAAGCTCACCTTGAGTGCAGTTTTGGCCACCACAATATAAGAAAGATATTAAATTATTGGAAAATGTCAAAGGAAGGCTACAAAGATGGTCAAGGGCCTTGAGGGGAAGCCATTTGAGAAGTGGCTGAGGTCACTTGGTCTGTTCAGCCTGGAGAGGAGGAGACTGAGGGGAGACCTCACTGCAGTTAAAACTTCCTCGTGAGGGGAAGTGAAGGGGCTGGCATGGATCTCTTCCCTGTTGTTACCAGTGACAGGACCTGAGGGAATGGCCTGAGGCTGTGCCAGGGGAGGTTTAGTTTGGATATTACGAAAAGGTTCTTCACCCAGAGGGTGGCTGGGCACTGGAACAGGCTGCCCAGGGAAGTGGTCACAGCACCAGCTTGACAGTTCAAGAGTTTGGTCAATGCTCTCAGGCACATGGTGTGACTTTTGGGTTGTCCTGTGCAGAGTCAGGAGTTGGACTTCGATGATCTTTATATGTCCCTTCCAATTCAGGATATTCTATGATTCTACAATTCTATATTTTAATACCAATATCACATAATAATGCCATCCTATGTAGGTCTGGTATCACAGGTTTGCCATATGGTTTTCCCTGTGAAAAGAGCATAGTATACAAAACAACCCAAACTAACAAGCATATTGTAAAAATGAGAGAATAGGAAATACTTTAATCACTTGATAGGAATGCAATGTCAAGAAACAGTTATACAGTGTCACCTGTTTAAAAAATATATTATCAGAGTTAGAGCTGGATGAAAGGTATAAAAATATGTAAGAATAGCATTCAGTCTTTATATAATTTATCTTTGTTTGTTTTGTCTTGCTGAATGCTATTGTAAATGATCCTGTCAAATCTGCAGAGAGGAATGTTTCTAAACCAGTTAACTGCTTACTCCAATCAATAGACTAAGTACTTTCTGCTGTATTTCTGAAAATGGACATCATAAGAAAACTCTAAATTACATATGGACATTCTGTTGCAAGGTAATTGTCAAATTATGTGAATCCAACTGCAACTATTTGGGCATTAGAAATGCAATAACAACTGTTTCGTAGCAAAAGTTTGAAAGGGTCAGAACATTACAGCACTTCTGTGACTAATAATCACTCTTAGCTGGAGAGAAATTCCATTAAATCAGTGGTAAAATCATTGTAATAGAAAACATACATTTTCATTTGAATCAGTGTGAACATGATTAGGAGGCTCAAGTCAGTATTAGTTTATACTTACTTGCATGTCAAATCAGAGCATTACATAATTACTTTCTTATGCTCTTTCGTGCATGTTTGCCTACACAGACAGTAAATTTTCTCTGCCTTCCCTTCTAATAAATTCAACCTTGTTGTATTAAGTTCCCTGGGTAACAAAAATAGATTAGATTTATATCTATTCTCTCTGCAAAGCAACTAAAAAATTTCTAAAAATGCCATCTTCCTGAACACCAGAAATGGAAATTTCTATCAGAATTTTTATGTGAAGTTGTTTACTTTTATTCCTATTTTTAATGAAAATTTTGGCTTTTATATCAATGTTTCTTTCCCATTGAAAAATTAAATTACAAAATCAGAATAACAGAAGGACTGAGGTTGGAAGGTATCTATAGAGATTTTGTCCAAGTTCCTTGCTCAAAATGAGCTCAATTGCAGCAGGTTGCTCTGAGCTGTGTCTAGTTGTGTTTTGAACATCTCCAAGCATGGAGACTCTACAAGCCCTCTGTGCAATTTGTGCCACCTCCACTGCAGAAAAGCTTATTTGTGTTTGCATGTAATTTCAGCTTATGCTCACAGCCTCTTCTGGCACAGGGCTACACTGGGGATACTTTGACTCTGTCCTTCTCATCTCCCACCTCCCATCAGGTATTTGCACACATTGAACAGATCCCCCTGAGCCTTCAATTCTCCAGCCTGAACAACCCCATCTCTCTCAGCCTTTTCTCATAGACATATGAACCATTTCTTCATCTTTGTTGGCCTTCAGTAAGTTCATGACTGACTCGTACCAAGGAGCCCAGAACTTGGTCCCTGGATCTTCTGCAGAGCTGTTTCCTGTTTGGTCAGCTACCAGTGTTCATTAGAGCACTGTGAGAAACAATGTTTCCTTTGACTATTTAACAAATGCTATTCTAAGATGTCTCTTTGCCTACAGGCATTGGCCAGAACTTATCACAGGCACAAATAAAGTGCTATGGACAGCCTGAAAATATATAAAAATTAAATTGAAACTAAAATAACTGCTCTATGTAACCATGTCTATAAAGATTACAACTATTGGTGTTATATATATTCTTCACATTTAATTTACAAAGTTATTTCATGCTAGGTTGTCCAAAAAAGTTTGTGATGACAAAAAAAAAACCCTCAAAAACATTAGTGTAGCTCTACCTTTATTTTTTTTAGGCCAGAAAAATTCTAATTTGCTAATATGTTCCAATCGATAGCAGAACTTGCATGTGCCAACTATTATTGATGTTATGCCTAAGTTTCAGAAATCAAGAGTTAGATTAATCTCACTCATCTTTACAGGAGACTGGACGTGCACTCGGGCTCTGTGTATAATCAATGAAGGGAGAGGCTGTGACTGCTTATTCCCCTCTTTAATAAAATAGATGAAATAAAAATTGAGGCATCAATAAGTCTTTCAGTCTATATTAGAAAATTACTCATTTTCTGGCTTAAAGGATATAATATTTTATTTCTTCAGATGTAAGTTTATACATATTCACATTTCACATGTTCACATTTAGGTAGATGCCACTTCAAACATGGAAGGAAAACTCACACTGTTAAGTGTGGAATGGCAGATACATTCTCTTTACAGCCTTCAAAAATTGCAGATTCATAATGACCAAGAGTGACAGCTGTTTCAGGGTCAGTGTAACTCTTGCAAGGGGCTACACTCATGCCTGTGGCATTTGAAGTACCAGTAACTAAAGAGTGTGGTAGCACCAAAAGCTCCTGTTATTTTGGGTGTGCTCAGAACAGACCTTGGAAATAAAAAACACACTCAGGTTTATTGTCACACAACCATATTTACATCAAGTCAGCAAAATGGGAATGTTTTCTGTTTAGGAAAATAACCTTCTTGTCAAAAACCTGGGTGACAGACAACAAGGTGCATTGACAAGATGGCAGAGAAAGGAGTGAGTAGATTCACTCCACTTTTTTTTTATACCGGTACCTAAATTCTACCTTCACTTTATCTGTGAAGTGTGTTGGGTTTATGTGTCAAGGATTTCACAGTGGGGCTACTACAGGAGTGGTTTCTGTGAGAAGCTGCCAGAAGCTTTCCCCATGTCCAATATAGCCAATGCCAGCTGGCTCCTACATGGACCCATCACTGCCCCAGGCAGACCCAGTAGTGATGGTGGTGGTATCTCTGGGATAAACACTAAAGGTGTTATTGTGCAGAAGAAATTTCAGCCAGAAAAGAGAGGAGAAAAGGGGGGAGAAGAAAAAAAGAAGAAAGCATGGAAGAGATGGGGGAGGAGGTGCTCCAGATGCTAGAGCAGAGATTCCCCTGCAGCCCCTGGTGCAGACCATGGTGTGACAGCTGTGTCCCTGCAGCCCATGGAGGTTCAGGGAGAGCAGAGTTCCACCTGCAGCCCATGGAGGACCCTGTGTCAGAGCAGCTGGATCCCCAAAGGAGACACTGTGACCCTGTGGGAAGCCCATGCTGGAGCAGGGTCCTGGCAGGACCTGTGTACCCATGGAGAGAGAAGCTCACACTGGAGCAGGTTTGCTGGCAGGACTTGTAGGCCTTTGGGGAACCAGTGGAGCAGCCTGTTCCTGGAGGGCTGCACTCCATGAAGGGGACCTGCACTCTAGGAGCTCATGAAGACCCTGTGTTAAGGATTTATGTTGGAGAAGTTAATGGAGAACTGTCTCCAGTAGGAAGAATGTTGGAGCAGGGGAGGAGTGTGAGGAGCTCCTTCCTGAGGAGGAAGGAGCAGTAGAGACTGTGTGAAGAAATGTCCACAACCTTCACTCTCCATCCACCTGGGCCACTGGCAGGAGGAGGTAGAGACTCATTAATAAAGTTGAAAGATTAATAAAGTTGAAAGAAGTGAGAGATAGGGGAAGGTGTTTTTTGAGATTTGGGTTTACTTCTCATTATCCTACTCTGATTTGACTGGTAAGAAGTTCAATCAATTTACCCAAGTCTGTTCTGCCCATGATGTTCTTTGGTGAATGATCTCTCCCTGCCTTTATTTCAACCCATGAGTCTCTTTTTATATTTTCTCTCCTCTGTCCAGCTGCAGAGGGGAGTGCAGAGTGGCTTGGTGGGTACCTGGCACCCAGCCGCCATCAATCCATCCCACTTTGTTCTTCCCAATAAATTAGCTTTATGGTTTTTATCTTGATTGCACTCCTGCCAACTCTTGAGATGAAGATGTCACTTACTGAACAAGGGCAGAGTAAATCAAACAGTGATGCATAGGCTGTGTAGTCTATGCTGCAGACTTTAATATCAAACTTTTAGCTTGATATTCTCTATAGTTTTGGTCAAAAGCACAACTGAAACTCAGATGTGAAGATGAAAGCATTATTTGAGAGGTTAGATATAGCAAAATCACTGGACCCATGAATCTATTCTGCTTTTTGGCAGAAAAAGGTGAAGTAGTTTTCCAAATGGTTCAAAGTAGGAACACAAAGACAACATATTTGAGAAGTAGTAAAAGTACATACAGTGCCACAGACAGATGAGAAATTACCATAATATTATTGAGGGAAAAGCTGATGAGGCCAGCTTGGTTTAGTCTTCTTTTGACTTCAGTGAGAGTTATGCACAAGGGAGGCACAAACATCTGAAGAACCTTCACAATGAAACATAGCACGGGTGGAAGAGCACTTCCCCAAAACAGGGGCCGACAATTTTTGCACTGTGTGTTGCCCCAGGGATGTGATATAAGGCCCTGAGGCAGGAGGCACTGGCACAAAGAAAGGGTTTTTCTCAAGTAAAAAGCTCTGGCTTGTGTCTGGGCAGTCATCTGCTTGTGGAATCCTGGCATATATGGCAGCAGATGTTCACAGAAATCTCATGCAAAAATAGTGTTTGTCCAAATCTTACTGAGATTTTCTGTGAAAAGATTTTCTGAATGTAACTTCTTGCCTAAAAACATCCAATTCCTACTTAAGTCATCCCAGTGTTTTCACCAGCAGCAGCCATATATACTTTTCTCTGTAGTATCTCATGTTTCTTACAATACAGGGATCATTTTTAACCCCTGTATTTAAGAACCCATCACCTTGTCCTCATTCAAAAGCCTGCTAAAGCATTGCTTCTCTTTAAATGCACAGAATTGAATTTAAGAGTGAGAAAAGAAAATCCTCAAACCCCATATTTTTAGCCTTAGCATTTTCCACTGGCTCCAATCCCCTGTGTATCTGAGTCAGAGATTAGAGGCAGGGAACACCTTTATTTGGGTATTGTCTTATGTAAGGATACTGTTAGTACTAAATAACCTAGAGGCAATAATGCTAAGAAATTACTTTTACACCTGTCCATACTCTATATTGTATAACACTGACAGCCTCATTTCTCTTCAGCAATGGTCTCCTGGAGTTTGTATATGGTTGGGATTTTTTTTTTCACTATTACAAAATGGTTATCCACTTTTTGCTTCCAGCTGAGCCTTAGTATGGTTTCTTTAATTTAAATCAAATGTGCATGCTGCTTTTTTCAACACAATTAAAGACTAGCTCCTGATAGAAAAATAGCATTAGAATGAATTAATTGTTGGTACTAGTTCGATACCAGATACAAAGAATCTGTTTTTAATTAAGTGTCCCTCTGGTGAAAATGCTGTGTTATAAAAATGACAACTCAGCATGCATATGAATACTGCATTATAACTTCAATGTCATGTTTGCATAGTTTACTGTTTTATGAAATGTATTGCTGTGCTCTGCCCTACTGGAATCGAATTAAATTATGAAACTCAAGCTGGCACAGAAATAATGGTCTGAGGATGTATACAACATTAGACTCTTCCCATTCCTCCTAATAATAAAGAAATCGAACTGTCATCTGGTTTGATTTTTTGGAGGAAGTGGGACAGTTTAGAGAAGTCAGGAGGGGTGCTTTCATGCACTTTAATACTCGCATTGCACCATGATGTAAAATCCTGAAATAACTTTTGCCTGGCTGGAGGAACATTCAGAGAAAGTGCTTCAAACATAACAAACAAGATCTCTCTTATGAATTTTTTTGGAAAAAAATTACGCTGCCACACTGTCAGTGCAGCTGTGACTGTATAATTCAGGACAGAAAACAGTGGAAATATATCTCTCCTTCAAAACTGAGACTGAGCTCTTAAGATAAGTAAAGCCTGAAGAGACTTGTTACAGCTGCAAGTCTTTAAGTTGGGGTGTCCCAGCTATTTCAAGTGAGGAGGGTTTTCTGCTTACCTGCTGTCTTCCCTCATTTCTCCTAGCTGTCATATTCTGCTTTTCTTTCTATCAGCTTCTGCACATGAAATGCTTCTTGAACTTCTCAGTACAGTTTTTTGGATTCTTGCTCTGATTTAGGCAAGGAAAGAAGACTTAGTTGAAAAATGATTGTTTCATATGTGACTATGTGATGCTTAATGGTAATTTCTGAGGTATTTACTAGTGAGTGAAGTGTTTCACTTATTCAGCTAGGCTTTTGGAACCTCAATGTTTTGAACTTACTGTGAAATAATAATATAAGGGTGCTTAATATGCATGAAGGGTTTTTTCCTATTTTGTCTTAGAAAAAGTAGCTACAATTTTCTTGGAATGAGTTAGGCTATATTTTAAGTGATGTAAAGGATAAGAAAGTGCACATTTTAATTGCCTAGAAAATCTGTATGACTTGCCAGAAATTGTGTTGCTGCTAAAAAACCATTTCTCTAAATCACTGATCATTTTGTGGTTGACTAAATTGAATTTTACTTACCAGTCATCAATATAGGAAATTTACTAAAACATGCAAAAGATAAAACTGGCACAGAGATTTTTTTTTCCCTTTTTTCCCCTTTTTCTAGTTAAATGCAGCATGTTTGATGAAATGGCTTCCTTTCTTTCTTGGGGGAAAAAAAACTCTGAAAGAATCTCAGGGAGAAGAAATGTCTGTGGCATTTCTTTAGAAGGCTGTTCTGTGTTTTCAGCATTAGAATGAATGCCCACCTTGGTGAGCAACCTACAAATTGCTGCTCAGCCATTCCAGGAAAAGTTGTCTGTCTTCTGTTTCAGGTGAAAGCCTGTGTCTGTAGTCCACACTCCATCCCATCAACACCTGGGAGAGTATTAGTAAAAACAGAGAGTATCTAAAATGTACCAGCTGACTTACAGGACAGAAACATATGGTCCATACATATTTGCAACATTCACAATCTAATCTTCCACACTGAAACCATGCATGGAGATGGTAAAAAAAAAAAAAAAAAAAAAAAAAAANGAAAAAAAAAAAAAAAAACAAAAAAAAAAAACAAAAATAAATGAAACCAGCAGTAACAAGACTGAGATTCTTAGTCACCGTTTTTGTCTAAAAATAGTGGAGTTTGCTATGAGGTCTCACCTGACTCGATCAGAGGCTGATGTACAAAGTGCACAGTATAAATAACTTTGGTCAACTTATTTATTCTCTGTTGACCATAAAGAAAGTTGAGATAACTGCCTTAGACAAAATACCTAACATTTCGCTGGTGAGACAAATCTACTCAGTATGATGAGCAAAATTTGAAAGAAGAGAGATATTGGAAAGATAAAAAAATGTGGAGAAGAGAAAAAGAAGGTAGTGTGAAGGAAGGTGATGGAAATCAAACAAACAAAAACAAATGAACACAAACAAACCAGGAGGAAGAAGTACAAGAGATTAACAAAGGATGAAGAACATATGAAAAAATGTAATAATTAGCCATATGAAAAATAAGAGGAAAAAAGCCTAGCTGATATCTCTGCATATTAAGTGCAGACATCTACAGTTTCAGGCTCTAAAATGACCCAGCTGCATTCCCTGATACCTGATGTTTCCATTCTATTTCTCTGGAAAAGGTCTATGGAGAAGTGCCTTTAATGTGAGTCATTAAGTGCATTAAGCTTAAGACCGTGGTAAGAACAATGGAAACATTCACTGATATTAGAAACAAGGTAGAACTCATTTGCTCTGCAGAATAATTGTTTGTATTCTTCCAAACTACAGCAGTAATTTATATGCTACCATTATATTTTATGATAATTTGTGTAATAACACTGAAAAATCTATTTGAAGCATTTGAAATTTGAGACAGCATTTATGCATGACTAGAACTTTGGCAAGAAACAAAAGAGCAGCATATGCAATAAAAATATCATAGAGGTTTTAATACCAATGTATGACACAACATAGGTCAATGATACACAGTATGCACAGACCAGGCCTCTACTTGGATAAATAAATAAAATAGTTTGTTAACAGATTAAATTATTACAGCAAGTAAAGCACCTGAGAGGAGCAATAAACTGAATCATTGCTTCCTTAGGTATTTTTCCTATTGGAGGAAAAGTTCTAGTTCTATATAAATGTAAGCAACAACAGTTTTCACTCAAAAACAATACCAAAAAATGTTTTAAAATGCCTCACATTTAATCCAAATGGACAATAATTTGCCAATATCCACATCAAAGTTGGAGATAACTTAATTTGGACTACTCATGAAATATACTATTACTGTTCTTTCATGTTTTTTCATTAAGTTGGATTGACTTCCTATTTTTGGGTCTTTTATCATTGCAAATATCTATAAATAGGATTGATAATAGAACCATAAAATGAAAAAAATAGTCTCAGAATATGGTACTTTGAAGTTATCCATAGCCTGTTCATGTTTTGCATATTTTCTTTTTGGAGATTCTACTGCTTTTAGGATATTAGTTTCTCCTGGATGTCATTCTTCATTTTATATTTTCTTATATGATTAGCAGGTTGGCTTCTGAAAAAAAGAATTGCTAAACCATAAATGAGCAAAGACTTCCTTATGTTTTAAATTCTGCTTGGTCCCAATAATTGTTGCTAATGTTAAATGTTATTCAGAGAAGCATGTCAACATATCCTTACATATGGAAAAGGGTAATCAGTGAAAAAAGAAATTAATAGCTGAGAATCAGGGACATATCAATGACTTACAGTTACTGGAGCAAAACTGAAAAGGTAAAAGTTTTCAGGTTCACCACAGCCTTGATGTTGTCTCATGCAATAGCAATAGCAGCAGATTTTCTGGCTTGCTTGTAAATTAAGCAGATTTACAGACTGGGTGAAGATCCATTTTCCTTAATTTAGATGTTAAAAGTTGCTTAAATTCAGGTTAGACTCTCCAGGGGCCATATCTAGTCAATGAGAGAAACAAGCAATGAGTTTAATCTTAAGGTGGTTGTATTAAGATAGGCTACATGAATTGTTTTCTGAAGTTACATGCTTTTTATATTGATCTTAAAGGAGACCACAGTGACTTGGACTACTAAAATGAAGAACCTTAGATTACAGAATATGAGTCCCAATCTGGGTGTATTGCTACAAATCAACTGGTATTTGAGTTTGTCAAGTTCATTGGGAAAAAAAAAGCCTTGCAAAATAATTTTTTAAATAATTGTATCATTTTTATATTGCATAGTTAGAATGTTTATATATAACTTCAGGAGCAGAATATTTTTATTTAAGTCATCCCTTATATTCTAGTAACTAACAAAAGGTAGAGAGATAAGAAATGCAAAAAACCTTTCAAAACTAATGGAAGCTTGTCATTATTTATCATTCTCTGAATGATAAAATTAAACACAGTCTTTTTAGTTAAAGATTGCTTAACAGTGCCACCAGAGAGAAAGGTAAAAAATACCTATGGCGGCTAGTTAAACAACAAGTCTTCTTCTAGGAAGTCTTGAATCCACCTAATGATTTGCAATGGTTTTTAAGTTTCAAAATTATGTTTGTATATTCCAGATACAGTTGTTGGTAGACTGGTGTTATATATTCTTGTTATGGTGTTATTTTGTAATGTTTGACTCCTCTTTAAAAGATTCTTCTTGAGAATACCAGTGACATTATTCTCTCTTTTACTTCCAGTTGCAGGAAACTTTCTTTTGATAGCCAGATATAAAGTCACAGATTATTGATTAGCAATGCCAATACATTTGTATATTCTATTTTAATTTTCTTTCTGTTTCTTCAGAAAATGTGGCTTGCAGAAAAATCCTTTACTTCCCTAAAGAGAAATAGAGATAAGTATAGTATGTAGCATTTCCACAGGTGTGAACAATTTGATTTCTCTATACGAAAACATTTATCATACAAATGAGTATGAAAATTTAAAAGTATCAATACTTATTCTTTTTATATCTGAGGAATTATTTAAGGACAATAAGCGTGGAAGAATTTTAACAGATTTAAAGAAGCAAGGTATGTTTTTAATAAATCCATGGTCTCATCTTTCACAGGAGTAGGAGAAGGGGAAAATACTTTGACTTAAACAAAGCCTGACAAAAAAAAGCTTCCATATATTCTTTTAATGAAACTCTGGTTCTTAGTTTCAAAATGTAGCAAGAAGTTTCCTACAGCTTCCCACAGTACTCACTTTCTCTCTTTTTCCCCAGAATACCTGGGATGCAGAAAGGAAGCACGACCTTTCTTTGTTATTGGATCACCCTTCAGGAGGTAGTACAACCACCTGTTCAAGGAGGCTGTAGTCTTCTTCCAGAGTTGTGCAATCTCCATTCTGGTAGTTGAAAGCAGAGTCCTACAGGATGCTGACAGCATGCTACATACCTATTCACCAGCATAGCTGGAAAAAACTTTCACAGGCTGCTGGTAGCTCGCAAATTTGCAGAATAATTGTGCCTGGGTGTAATCATCCACTCCTTTCCACAGTCAACATGTGTTATATTTCTGATCTTTGCTGGCAGTAAAGTCTTTTTTAAGAAATAGTGAACAAGACAAAAATAAGAGATTGTGAAACTGGAAAAGTAACAGAAAGACAATAGAACCAGAGTTCAGCGGCTCAGCAATCAGTAATATAAGGCCAGACTCTGAGATATGTGGTAAAGATGATAGGTGAATATGCAGAAACTGTGGGAGGAAAAAAACCCCTCACATTTCATATGTTTAATGACTGGGTGAGGCATTAGTTTAGTTGCAACAACATTAGCATGAGCAAACACATAGCCAGTTAATTTCAGACATATTTAATGATTACTTGTTTCCTTATGCTACAGTAGAATATCAGTTTAGGCACTTGTTTTTGTTGGAGTGAATTTGTCTAAACAGCAAGGCAAAAAATACTAGCAAATATGAAATGTGATGGTCAACTTAGCTGATGAATATGCTGAATAAGCACTCTGTTACTCAAAAAAGATTCTGATTTGGGTTTTTATTATTATTATTATCTTGATATACTAAAACTTTTCTTAGCTATATATCCATGTTCTGTACCTTTCACCACCCTACTATCAGAAATTATTAAAACAGAAGGAACATTTCACAAGATCTGGCAACAGGTAAATAACCACTGCAAAAATAATAGAATAAAATGATGTTTTGCTTCCAACATTAAATTAGCAAGATGCTTGCATTTTTCTTATAATTTCTGGTAACAGTAGCAGTAAGTGATTTCACTGTACTTTCCTGGGGCACTAGTCATAGTCAATGTTGGTGTTGAGCTAGACAATGTACAGAGAACAGAAATACAATTCCCACCTCAGAGCTCACTCTCTAGTTGTAAGGAAAGAGTGAGCAGATGGATGGAATCATATGGGAACCATGAGATAGAAGTGAGACAATCTGCAGTGTAAACAAACTCAAGTTTCTGTCAAGAAACTTTTAAGTTTCTCGTATGTACTATGGTAAAAGTGAGTTCCTAAGGAAAATTTAAAATATGATTGCATGTGCAGCTATTTTCTTCAGAAACACTAAAATGATTTCAGTTGCCTGCTGCTTATGCTGCAACTGATGCAGAATGGCACAAAGCAAATCTGTCTTGAACAGACTTTAGAAATACGTGGGAATTAATTACTGGTAATAGCAAAATCAACACTTCAGAAAAAAAAAATATTTTTGTAATAAACACCTGAGCAGATAATCATGTATTGTAGTAAAAATAAATAAATAAACCAAAGGGGGAAAAGGCTTATAATGAAACATGAGGCCTGTCACTCTGACTCATATGAGAAGCCAGAAGTTTAGATTATGCACCTAAAAGTTAACCACCTATGTAGTGGAGGAGCACAGACTATTTTATTATACTAGAGCTCATCTGCATGTGATTTGCCACACTAGTTGAACTGTTCCTGTATTGTTCACTCAAATTTCTTACTTCCTTTTCTGGGATTCTTTCAGAAAGTGGCAGAGAGAAGAGTAAAATACCTTTGAAAAAAAAAAGTGAAGTTATCCTCATAGCAAAGGCATTGGGTAGGTAATTGCTATCAGCTATTGCTGATTTTGGCTTTAAAGTTGACTTAGACGTACTAAGTTTACATCTGTCTCGTCATAAAGTAATCTTTGAACGTTTTTGCAGATATATTGATTTCTCCCCAGAAAAACAACCCACTTTGTTACACTAGGAGGATGTTGGTTGTAATAATGGAGGAACAAACAAAACTGTTGACTTGGGAGCATCAGTCGAAAGCAATTACTCTTTTTCAAAAGCAATATGTCTTATTAAAACACTAAAGGTTTTCTATCAAGAGAATAAAGTATACTGGGCTTTTATTCATTAATTTGCTGAAACTAAGCCTACTGTATTTCCTTTGAGTCATTTCTATCATGGGATTACTATTAAATTATAGACATTATGCCACCATCAAGACTATTCATTCAGAGCAGCGAGAGTTGGTGCAGTCTCTGACTCCTCAAGCATCATTTTGCTGAAGTAACCGTGTCTCATTTTGCTGTAGTAGCAATGTCTCATTTTGCTGGAGTAACAATGTCTCATTCTGCTGTAGTAACTGCGTCGCATTTTGCTGTAGTAACCGTGTCTCATTTTGCTGGAGTAACAATGTCTCATTCTCCTGTAGTAACTGTGTCTCATTCTGCTGAAGTAACAATGCCTCATTTTACTGGAGTA
>VZTT01051842.1:5338-23571 GCA_013400855.1 Buphagus erythrorhynchus
CCTATTGGTTTAATTAAAAGGAAAGCAGTTTTGGGGTAGGGATAGGTAGGCTAGCTGCAGCTGTGGCATCTGGAAGCTGCTCATGCTGGACATGCCCCCTTTGAAGGGATTAGCAGCAGGCAGCTCCAGGCAGTCCCCTGGGTATCAGCTGGCATGCTCCTGACACACTGCCCACAGTAAAGTGAGTTGATTATTGCAGCTACAGAGACCTGACACTTTGGAAGAACCTCAAACTGGTCACTCAGGCTGTCCATACAGCCTGACACACTAATAGCCAACAAGGACTATCACAGGATACACTAAAACACAGCACAAGGCATTGCAGCTGGAACACCCAATGATTGTGTGGCTCACAAACTGTGTTTTATGAAACAATAAATGGTGTTTACTCTCCCTGGTTATAAAAGAGGATACGAGAATTCCTCGGTTGTTCCAAAAATGTAAAACAGGATCAGCAGTAAAAGATGTTGAAGCAGCAGCGTTTCCCTGAGAAGCAGCCAACTTAGAAGTGGAATATGGATTAGTGTCATCAGGAGCAGCAGCAAGAGCTGCACAGGCAGTCTGATGGGGCACTCTCCTCACACATCATTCTGAGGCTCTACAGCTGAGCCACTCAGAAAATCACAGCTGAAGAATTTTTGTCCAGAACTATCAAGCAGATTTGCACCTTCTCTACACTCTGAATTTTACAGGTTACTGAATAAAGATGAATGAATATCTTATGTAGCAGGTGGAATTTCGATCTCCCAAAAAGAAAAAAGTAGCTCCACTACCATAAATAGCAAAGGCATAAACTAGAGTTTGATGTGCCATACTGGGTCTTTACAGAAGTCTGTAATCTCTTGTCGGATGAAAAAAATAAAAGCTCTTTTTAAACAATTCAGTCAATCTCTTCTTTCTTTATTTTTTTTATTTGTAAAAAAATGTAAGTAGGAAGTCTCTAACGTTGTAATATAACAAGGAAACACTCGATTAATTTTCTTCTTTAATATGTCATTTTGGGATTATTTAAATGTTCTTATTAAATATAAACACCAAATATGCTAGAAACCAGCCTTCCACAGCGATTCAGTGGCAGCATTAATTTCAGTCTCTAACTAGCTGTAGTCAAAAAGCCTTCAGAGAGCTTGTGAACCTCTTCTCTTAGTTGAAACTGGCCATCAAGATCAAAAACTATAAAGGCATTGATTACTGAATGATTGATGTCTAACTGGAAGACCAACCAATGTTTATACTGGGAGTTTTTGAAGTGGAAAAATATATTTAAGCTCCAAAACCTCAATAATGTGGGCCGTTTTTTTCCAATTTTAAAACATTTGGAGTTACCATAGGGCAAATTTAGATCACCTGACAAGGTTCCATTTTAAAAAAGTATTCTACAAGTCTGGGTTTACTTTCTAAGATGTTTCAAGGCAGGCACCTGAAATTGCAAGTACCAGAATACTTTAGAAAACATAAGCTTCTATTTCCAAAGCACAGAAAGTTATTATTCTTACTGACGTCCAGACATGAAAAAGCCTTATTTATTCACCACACATACTCAGAACCACATGACTACTTTCTTTGCCCTTGTCTGGATTGAGTTGGATTTTCACAGTGCCCTTATTTTGGTTACTTAAGATTGCTCCTATATAATTTTTTGTGTTCTTATTCACATTCTAAAGAAGTTGAACAATTCAAAGTATTAAGTTTTCCAATATGAAGATCTATAGTATTTACCACTACAAATTTAGCTTTAAAAGGCCTTCATGCTACCTAAAGAGTTGGTAATCCTTTGTTTTGCAAAGACTCTTTGTCTTGACATTGAAAACTTTCTTGTGTTCTTTTTAAGGAGAAATAGCTCTGTCCATGAAGAGCCCAGCTCTGTAGGATGGAAAGGTAAGGATAGAGTATGAAATTCCTCCTTGGTCATAGACTGTCCATTCCATGGTGTAACATAATCCTATGGCTTTTACTACGTGGCACATCCTGGGAGCAGGTGAAAAACATGACAATTCCTAATTTTAATATCAAAGAACAACTCCACCCAGAGAGTTCTTTTACCCCTACGTGTTATTCCTTTGTACCATCAGGAAACATGGCAAACTTCTGATCCCCATCTTACAGATGGAAACAAACATTGAGGGACCAGGACCAAGTGACCTACCAAATCTGTGGGTGATATCTGCATCACAAGCAGAGCTCATAACTTCCAAATCAGGCCAGTAACCTCCAACTGTGATCACAGGCCCCTTGAAAATAGTCAAATGGACCATACAGTCATAGTAACTATGCATTTAAATTAGCCAGTTTGTTATAATTACAAGTTTAATCTGAATTCTGTGTGTGCAATAAAATTTAGAACTACCTCAAATATGTTCCTCATAGCAGACTGCAATTTTTAGTTTCTTGACACTGTGTAGATGTCAGGAAAAGGTTACTGTGATCCCTATGTCTTTTAATATGCCCTAAAGATAAGTGAATCAAGATCAAAAAATCCAAGAACCATAGGCAACCTTATAATCCATATTCTCTGTGCTGTTCATTTCCTAAAGAGTGTTCTATATGAGGGAAATTATCTATATTATATGTATACTATTGAGGAACAGTCTTATTTTCCATCTGCTACATTTTCCCCCCTTCAAACTCTACTCCCTCTGTTGGTATAATCAAAAGATGGCTACTTGTGCTCAAAGAGAAAAATATTGTAAACATCTAAATTTATATCATTTATTCTATATTTTTCAGCAAAATACACAAAAAATCAACATAATTATTATAGATTCTTAGAAACTAGTTCGGCCTTAACATTTAGCTGCCTCATTTATTCTGAAATTCAACAAACTCTGAGAAAATCTCTTTTTTTTATACAATCTTTTGGATATGTCATTTGCCATTTATATTTGATGGCCTTAAGGAAAAAAAAGGTACAAAAAGGTATTAATGCAAGTAGATAATAAAGCTGCATTCTATAAATCTATAGCAGCTTACAGTAATCATTAAAGCATGCAAAACTCTTTCATCTATTCAAAAATATGCAGTGCACAGAATGCCTGCTAAGGTGCATGACAAGTCAGAGTTAAATATATATTAATAAATGAATTAGCTTCATAAATAATAGCCATAATGACATTTTAGGAGACAATAAGTCTGAGGATTGTCAGAAAATGGTTGATGTATGAGCTTCACGTCTCAGTGATTCTTCAAAATGAATAGGCTTTGCGAGATAGTTCAGACCCACGACCAGCCTATTTCCTTGAATAATTTACTTGTTGTCAATTTGTACAGCCACATTACACATGCAAATTGTGCTGCCTGTGCAAACACCACTTGGAGATGATAAAAACAAATTTACGAAGGCTATAGAGGATGGATTTATTTCACTTTCTCGCCCAGGTCAAGCAATACATGTATCTGACGATTGTGTGTACCCAATTTTGTTGTAATTATATCAGCAAATTATTCTTTATAATCTTATTATTTTTAGCAGTCTCCTTGTGCTTGGGATAATTAGCTTTCTTCACTCAGTGTAAAAACAATTCAACTTGCCAGCTAGGCAGGGCACAGCTCCATTATCTGTTTTGGGTTTAAATTTATTCCCTATATTCTTGGACACTTTGTGTAAATTAAAAATTTCATAGTCCCTAATACTGTACACGCTGTTCATTCAGTGATGAATTAAGGTCCCTAAACCTCTACGTTTGCTATTAGATATCTCACCCACTTTATATGTTAATCTGTGCTAATGAATTCCACAACCCCTAGCCACAGCGAGATGACTAAAATTATTACCACTTACAGAGATATGCCTTTTTCATTTAAAGTTCAATTCAAATTGCTCCCATAAACAGTCTGCCACACAAAGATACCTCCTTTAAAGAAGAGTTACTTACCTGTAAGTAGAGTTCTCTGAAGGTAGCACTATCTGTGGATACACATTCCTCAGCCACGTGACCCCTGGTTTGTGGCAGGGGGGAGTGGATCCATCCCTTGATAGTTAAGACTTTTCCCTCAAGGCACTCCATTACCTCTGCAGCTCCTGTGCCTCAAGGGTTGTTTATACCACAGCCTGTCAACACAACCACCCCACTTTTGGAAGGCCCTGGACCAGGCTGAAGAGCAGAGAGGCTCCTTAGAGTGGTGGCCATTGTGTTGAGGGAACATCTACTCAGTGGCTCTGTACTGAGCAAGTCTCAGGTGTGTCTTCTTCCCTCTCAGGATTGCTACCTAGGAGCCTCCACGGCAAGAACAGCAAATCCAGTGAAACAAAAACACAGAAGGCAATGGAAAAACTGGCACAGAATGACACGTGCAGCACAAGAGTCACCCAGGTGTCAGCTTGCCCATGGTGCAGCTTTTTGTACTTCACAGAAATCCTGGCTACACAACCAAAATTCTTCTGCTCTCAAAAGGAAAACAACTTAAATATTACAGTTTTCTCAATAAAGGAGAACAGCAATACCCTCTGTTGAGCGATTGTGTTTCAAACCAGTAGAGGGCATTGGCATACACAGACACTAAATAGGTTTGTTACAGGAGCTTGAAAAATCAGCTGTTATTTATAAAAATGAAACAATAGCACACATCAAATATAGTACAAAGTCACAAAACCAGCCCTTCAAAGTTAAATCAACACAAAAATAAAACAACTGAGATTCTTATAAGACTTTCCAATTATACAGACCTTTATTTATTAGTACAAATACTAAACTAATTAATTTTATCTAATATCCTTGAAAAGTAGTTAAAATAGCGTTGTTTGTTTCACAAACTAAACCAAGGAGAGGTTAAGTACTTTGCCCTAGCTCCATATCTGAGTGCCATATGAGCTGTAAGACTCCCTATTGTACTTCTAAACAACATCCATTAATACACAAAGCAAAACTCTCCAAGAGGTTAAGAAAACTGCTTACTGACTCTTTTTGTGTAAAAAAAATCAGGTGCTACTCCATTTGGTGATATGGCAGAAGTGAGTTTCTCTTCTATTCCAGAGAAATGCATCCAAGATCCCAATCCAGCATAAAGATTTTGTATTCATTACAATAAAATTGGGATTGATACATTTGGATCAATGAAAGTTGTCCAATACTAGGTGAAGACCCTCACATTGTAGTAAATTACATGACTTCCATAAAACATATTCTGCACTCAAAATAACAAATGCAGCAGCAGAGGGGTCAGGTCAGAAAACACAACAGTCCCCACGCCCCAAGGGAACCCAAAGGGATGAAAAAATGCTGTAGCACAAGGAGAAGTGAATTTCACACCCTCACAGCCTGCCCTTGCTGGGATCCAGTCGAGTCAGGTTAAGGTTGGTGTGGGTACATCTACAACAGCTCACTTATGCTTCTGCCTTCCACAAAAAACTTATTCCAGAGATCCCAGGTCATCAGCATCTTGAAGCACTCACACTTTTTTGTCAGACCTACACTGCAAGACTAATTTGTACAATTGTTACTTGCTCCTTGGTTTGACCCTCTGAAATCCAGTGCAGCCCTGGCCAGTGTCTGTTGATGCCCAGGAGTCCAAACAGGCTCAAAACCTTCAGAGATTATGTTCACAACAGACATGGGTGATGAAAACTCTTCCACCTGTGAGGCACTAAAGTTGAAAATACCTTGTTCATTCCTCACAGGAAGCCTGTGGCAAGAATGGGAACTGAGTACAGATCTTCCAAGCTTCAATCTGGAATTTTGAGCAGGTCTTACTTCCTCCCTGAATACTCACTGTATGTTAGTGCTTTAGAAATGCCTTTTAAAAGAGCAGACAAAGCAACTTGTTCTGGGGCTGCTGACGCTTAAAACCACAGACATTTCTTTCTGATTCTATGGTCAGAATTTCATCAAAATGCAAACTTCAGAGGAGCAAGGACATTGTAAATGGTGCCATGAAAATATTCTCATTAAAGCTCAGGGCTTGATGATACATTAATGTTACATACTTCTCTAAAATAAGAAAACTTAGAAACATCTGGGCAGACTTCCTTAGATGTTATATAGCAAAGTATGTGGGAAAAGGCCATCTGTAAACCTTTTAACTGACTTTAAATATTAATTTGACTATAATTATTTCAAAGGATTGATAAAAAGTATATTTTAAGTTAGCAACAAATTAAAAGTTTAGGAATGAAAACTCAGAGGCTATTTTATTGTCTTTACATCTCTCTTTAAAATCATACTAATTTTCCTTTCAAACATCATTTTATTGTATTAAAATATAACCATGCTAGAAAAATTTCTCATTATGTTAGCCAAAATGAATACAAGGTAGATAGTATACCAACACAATGACTGTAATCTGCTAATACAATAAGGCCTTCCTATTATGTTTAAAGAATAATCCAGTTCTTGATCATTTTGACACAGTTTGAAAACAAAAGGATAGAATGTGGCACATTTCTCTGCTTAAGAAAAAGTTTCTTATGTCCTCATTTACTGCTAAAAAAACAGATAATGCAAAATTTATGTTGGAGTAGATTTCATTTCCGCACTAGGAAATAATGTATATATTGTGGAAATAAGCATGTACAGGAGTATTTGTGGTTAGCTAAACATGTTTTCAGACCTACATCCAAGGAACTAGTTCAGGCCTCCAGTGTGTTCTATAGCTGGCCTGAAAAATGTGAATGGCACTGTGAGAACCTGCCATGGGGACTTGGAACATACACAGCCATCAGCTTTTCTGGGACCTGACAACTCTGACCACTTCTGTGCCTGGTACTCACTAAAAGGGTTTCAAAAAGAACCCAAAATACATCTGACAAAGTACACTATCAGAACTGGGACTTGTGGTAGTATCTGTAAATATCCCACAGCAGGTAAAGGAAGAGATAAAGAGAAAATTGCCTAAAAGCTGACAAATCATAGAGATCCTGGAAGATTCAAATTAAACTTGATGTTACATTTAATTACAGTAGTCCTTCTTTCTAAAGTTCAAGTGATTTTTAATAACAGCATCAGAAATAGCTAAGCTGTAATTACTGTGTTGTGCCAGTTTGATGTTCCACAGGAATCTCAAAGGCATGACTCGTTTCATTCATGAGAATCATTGTTTGGCAGGTCTCCAGGACAGGAATTCAAGTGAGAAAGGAAATTAGATCAGTTGACCAAAAGGAAATAAATCAGATTATTTGAATATTTGCTCAATGGGGAACAGAAAATTGCCATCAGAAGAATTCAACACTGAATCAAATGTTGGCCACAACAGCAGCAAATTTGATCTAGGGACATCAGGGTTGGTCACAAAGTTGTGCTGCCTTCTATTTTCTTCTGCAGATAAAAAGACTTTATACATTATTTCAACACAAAAACTCAGCAGTAAGTTGCAAATTCTGATAAGTAGCCAACAATCTCTTTTGTAGTTTCATCAAGCACTGACTCTGTGAATACAAATATTTCTGATGAATGTCCTGCAGGAGCTCTTGCCACCATTTTTCCTATGGAAGAACCTGTAAGAAGTCAGAATTCTTTTGTGGGAGGACTGGAGATTACCCTGAAAATGTGGCTTTTAAAATGACAAGTACATTTAATTATAAAATGCAATTAATGTGGATATTTGACCACAGTGCACCACCAGTACCATTCTTGCTACAAACTTGTTGTGGATACTAAATAAGGAGCACGATGTTTGGATAATAATTGTGTAATGAAATTAAATTTGTCTTCTGAATATGTATCCCTACCAAACATATAAATTTACAGGTCATAAAGATGTCACATACATTTTAATTTTTTGAGTGTGTTCAAATTTTGTCACATAAAGAAAATATCATGCAGCCTAATGGTCTAACAACTCGCTAGAACAAATGGCAATGATATCCAGTATCAATACAGTTATTAATTACCAGTTATCTGTGTACCAAATACAACCAATTATTCAATGTAAATAAAATAACTCTCTTAAAAATTGATTTCCCAGATGAGAGGAAAATCTAGTTAGCAAGCTGAGTGTGAAATTTACATGTAGTTCATGAAAAAGTGATTACTTACGGAATTAATTGACTTTAGAAATGGATCTGAGGATGTAAAATTATGGCATAAAACGGAAAACAATCTGAAGATCTGATTTAAAAGGCATTTAGTTTTTCCTTCTATGCACAGCCAATCCCAGAAGCTGGGATCAACCAAGAAATCCCTACTCAAAGCCATATTCCCAATTACCCATCTTCATAACACTTGTCCTTTTCTCATTCCCCTGTCATTTGTCCACAACTGGGTCATGTTGTGGTTTGGGGTCAGCAATTCCTTTCTCAAAAGTCTCATTATCATACTGAGATACAGTTTTCAACATGTCAAACTGTCACTCAAAAGTACATCTTCTCACAAATTATTTGGAAGATGGGAAACCTCCTCTCTTTCAGACACGTTTCAGTGCCAGTGATGTCAGCCCTGTCCCTTCATCTTCTCCTTGTGCCTCCCTTTCTGTTGCTCCTTCTATGCAAAATGTTCTTGCTGAATCATCTTCAGGCTGCTCCTAAATACTTGTGTCACCTATGAAAGCTGAAAGGCCAAGGTGTAACAGAATCTTCCAGATAAACAAGTCCTTTGCTCTGCACAGACTTGGCATTTTTGTGGTTTTCTCTTTACCACATTAATCCAAGGCACTACTGGGAACTTTGGAAAGATTTTTCAATTCTTGAAGCATATGATCCTCGTCATTCTGTCCCAGCATAATCATTTTGGTGTGGCTTAACTACAAGGCTTACTGTTGGAAGAGATGTCATATTCCTTTATGGCAGCAAGGATTGCTGTACAATTTGATGTTTGTCCTTCTTCTGAAAGAAGCTCAAGTGTGATGAGGAGCAGCTGAGGGAGCTGGGGGTGTTGAGTCTGGAGAAAAAGAGGTTCAAGGGGGGAAATAATCGCTCTGCACAACTCCCGACAGGAGGGTGGAACCAGACTGCTGTCGGGCTTTGCTCCCAGGGAGAGAGATATGATGAGAGGAAATGGCCTTCTGTTGCATCAGTTGAGATTTAAGTTGGACATCAGGAGTAATTTTTTCACTGAAAAGGTGACTTTCAGTGAAAAAAGACACCCTTTCACTTTCATGGCCATGGCCGCCATGGCCGCCCCGCCCCGGGACACCCCGGCCCGGCCCCGCCCCGCTGCCATGGCGACCAACGCGCCCGCTGATTGGCTGCGCCGCCCCGCCCAATCCGCGCGCGGGGTGTTCCGCCGGTGCCAAGATGGCGGCCAGGTAAACACGGCCGGGGGCGCCGNGCCGCGTTTCCGTTCGCGTCGCTGCCTCCGGAGCTTCCCCGGCCTGCCGCCTCCCCGGCGGAGGGACGTGGGTGTGCTGTCCCGGGAAGTTGCCCCTGTGGAGGCACGGGAGGTTTTTGCTGCAGTGTCGCCCTAAACTGAAAGCTGTAAGCAAATGCATGGGGCACAACTTTAAAGGACAAGGAGGGGGGTAAAAAAGATCCAGTAGTGTCAGCCTCTGTACTCAAGTTGTCTTTTTTCTGAAACAGTATGTATTAGGACCTTTATAATGCTTGTCTAAACCATGTAGTGATAGTTATGTAAAATAAGCTGAAATATTTCTGATAATGTGTTTTGCTGTTTCTGTTTCTCTCTTCTGCAGGTTGTTTGCGTGTTGGGATGGGTAACCTGGTGTCTTTGCAGTGACTTGAAATAGTTTGGACTTATTTAAACTGGAAGATGTGGAGTGGGCTGTTACCTCCAGGACTGAATGAGAGTGATGTTGATCTAAGTTCTGATGATGGAGAAGAATCACCTGATTCCTGTTCAAAAGAAGATACTGAAAGACTTCAGGGGACTGGACAGGAAAGTAATGCCAGCAGTGAACCTGTTGTACCAGTGACAGATGAAGAAAGTGAATCTCAAACGTGCCCTCCTGGAGTTTCTGTAAATATCTGGAATGTATGTATCATTGCAGGTCTCCAAATGAGCATAATGCAGTGTACTCAAATGGCTGATTTTTAGATTAAAATAATTCAGTGTTGAATAGTCAATATACAAATCTGAAATTAGATAAAATATGATTTGATTATATAAACTTTAGATTGCTTAAAGCAAGGTGAACAGGAATTTAGGAAAGAAGTGATTAGGTGGCAGTTTGGTGGTGATTGAAAGCACAACAAGGAGTTGTCATAACTATGCAGTTGCATAAAACCTGTGTTTTCAGTGGTTTATGGGCTCTGAGCTGCTTGGTAGGTGTTTTCTGCATTGGTAAGGATTTACAGCTCAGTGTTTCAGCCTCTGTGGGAGTGCTGCATACCTGGGGAGATGTGCCCTGCTGCTTGCTGTAAGGGTTAAATGCAAGCATTCAGACTCAAGACTTTATAACCTCCTGATTTTGCAGTTGGATATAAAAACTGGGGGGAAAAAAAAACCTCTTAACAAAACAATGTGTTTCAGGCTTTGGATTCAAAATAAGAATTGGCAAAAAATAGGTGCCTTCTTTCATCTTCAGTCCTTGTAGGTAGCCTGCTGTGCAAGGACCATGCTGTCACTGATTTGTGGATTATGAACTATCAGCTAGACAATAAAAATACATGGTATAGCTCAGGAGTATAAAACAAGCAAAAGTGTGTTCTGGGTCACATCCCATGAGAGGACTAAGAGATCTGACACAGATCTGAGAGACAGATCTGACAGATGTTTGCCAGATCTGAGCAGTCTTGGGATGTAGGGAGGGCAGAAAGTCAGAGAGAGGTGATGAAGGATTTGCACCAATTCCAGTTTAACATCAGAGTTGCATGGTCTTGATTTATAAATTGGGATGTAATATAGCACAAGGCACTGTGCATAATTAAACATTTCTCTATGTAATACCTTAAAAATTAAAGGGGGGAAAATTAAAAATACTGACTTGTTTTTTCATAATCTTGTAGAAATTTGTGGAGCTTCAGAAGAAACACCGTGAAATGAAAATGCAAATAAAAGAGGAAAACAGATGCCGAAAAAGAAAGCGCCGCCGAAAAGGTAGTTTTTTTATGATTAACAGAATTTATTTTTTTCAAATTGAATTAGTATCAATACATGCTGTTTTGTAGGGTTGGTGGTTTTTGGATTTTGAGGGTTTTTTTTATGTATTTTTTTTTAATGAAGACTTGTATTCTAGCTGTTATCTAGGATTTTGTTTTTCCACTTGTATACATCACTTGCAAGGTTGTAGTGAGGTTGTAGATTGCTACATAGAATGCAAGTAATATATTTGTCCTCTTCTTAAAAAGAAGGCAGAACTTACTGAGTTAATACTGATTTATAATGGTTAAGTGTATAAAACCTAGTTTTGCACATTCTGGTTAAAACTTCACAGATGTTGCAGGAGTTTCTTATGGCTGAGTGGTTTAAATCCACATGATCATTGGGTAAAAATCCCAGTGTGTTGATCTTTCAAAGGAAATGTGACCAATTAGAGTTCTGTTAACTTCATTGGATGCTGTGGGGTATCACTGTGTAATGTTAGATTTTTCTTTCTTTTTTTTCCCCTTAGCAAAACAGAAAAAGACCGATGAAGTGGCTAAGAGGTATAACCAGGTCAATGGGATTACCTGAGGTCTGTTAGTAGCAGGCAAAACTTGTAATAAGCTTGACCACATTCATAGCCAAAGCCTAGCTTTGAGCACTGTGCAAAAGATCTTTTAAATTTGTTCAGTGTCTCTGTTGGGCAGGGTGAATTTGTACCAGTGATTGCTTGATGGGGTGTTATTGCTTCATTTTAGAAATCAACACAAATGTATTATTTAATGCAATTTTTAATAGATTTAATGTTCTTCCTACTTCCTTCATACAAGCTCCTGTTCAGCCTGTTCCTTCCCTTCTATTTCCTCGTTGGCAGTGTTAGGTTTATGGTTAGACTCAATCTTAAAGAACTTTTTCAATCTAAATGAAATTTAGGACCTAGCAACCTATCAGCTTGCTTTCAAAATTGTGAAATTACACTTACAAAGGGAAAGGAATAATTAATTTCGCTTCATTTAAAAACTGAATGGGTGAAAAGACCATGTTTGCCAAATGGAACAGTTTATTTTAGCTTTGAAAAGAATATTACAAGTTGTGGAAAGGGAAGTGGTTATAGTAATGACTTGTTTGTTTGTTTGTTTTTAGTAGTCAGCAATTGGAAAATGAAGACAAATGGAAAGAACTTACACAGTACTTTGGAATCAATGATAGATTTGAATCACCTATGTGCAGCAGGGCTCCACAAAAGGTGACTGTTACTACAAAGGCAGTGTCAGCTTGTATTTGGCAGTAAAAGCACTTGTCCTTAATTGACATAGAAGTGAAACTGAGGCTGTTTGACAGTAAAGGATACAGTCACTCTGACGATTTTGTGAACTTTTTAAATAAATGTTCTTGAATGATTGCTGTGCTTTCTTTTAAGGCAGTATCCAGCCTTGTTTCCTGTCTGGTTTTGTTTTCTCCTGTTGTGAGAGACGGAACACTTCATATGCATTGTTTGACTTTTTTGTTTTACTTCATAGTGTTTCAACTTTAAAATGTGTCACATAAATCCTTCAGTTGACACCAGTGGCTACAAGAATTACAGGGGCAAACCTAGCATACATTTTGACTGGATTCATAACACATTCTGTTCATAAATATTGCTGTGTAACTAGTCATATCTGAAATAATTAGCACACATGATGGATGAGTTAAGAATCTCGCTATATTGTGAGTTTCTGGTAGCACTGTTGGTTCTACAGTATTTCTTATAAAGTTCTCTGTGAGTTCTATTACATTAAATGTTCAGTGAGCTTCCTTTATGATAATTTTTGTATTTTTCATTTTCTTAGAGTAAGTTTCTACATGGAGGTCATGAAGACTTGTTTGCTTTTTAATTTTGGTGGCTATTTAGTTGTCTTTAAAGTGCTCAGGATAGATCTGGAATGAGGCCCAAAGTGTTCAAATGCAGATGGTTTAATTGTAATTTCAGGGATATTATCACTAGTGGAAGATGCATCTTGTTGTTTTCAGAAAAGGCATCTTAACAGAATTTGCCATCACTGCAACTTCCAATTGTGCATTTCTTTTTTCGTTTACCAACTGAAATAATTCAAGTGCAGTGTTTGCAGATCACTGTTTCTCAAGAATTCCATTAGCTTTTTTCACTTTTATCTCTTAAAAAATTGTATGTTATGGAACTGTCAAATGGGTTTTCTTTAGCTTCACTAATATTTAAAACCAGTGAGTCTGTAAATTGTCTTTTGTTATGATAGTGAAGTTTTTTTGTGAAATTCTGAAGTCAGTGCTACCCTTCTGTATTCCATCAAAAGTTTACAAGTACAATTTCCAAGAAATAGCTACTTTTTATCATTATATTATTTGTAAGTGTTGCCATTAATCAAGTATGTTTACCTCTGAAAATAAGAAAACAGTCTTTAAATCCTGAAGCTTTTTTATTGTTTTCCATAGGGCTGTTAGAATTTTTAATTTATTAGCACAGTGGAGTGGCTTTGTGCCAGAACTCTGTTTCTTGGGTAAAGATAAGATATTAGAACTCTAATGATACAGTGGTAATTGCCATTCTTCATGTTACCTGACACATATATTTCACATTTTGTTTAGAAAGCTCCAGGGATGGAAGAGATAAACCAGATCTTCAGATGAAATTTTATTGTGACAGGCATAAACTAGCCCGTGTAATTTTTTTAACCTATAGTATTATCCTGCACATAAGGTGGAACTAATGCAATGATTTGTGCTCAGGCGGCCTCTCAGTGAATTCTTAATTATACTGTCCATTACAGTACACAGACAGAGTGATTTGTGGTGCACAGAAATTACAGGTTTATGCAGTGTCTTAAAGAATTTTATGAAAGAAATATTTTTAGAAAGGAGGTACTCCCTTTAAATATGTTATTTTTGTTCTAAAGGTATTTACATTTTTTTCCCTAGTCTGGCCTTGAACTGAGCATAGAGAAGTGTGTGGCTGAAGGTGACATTGCCAAGGCTGAGGAGCTGAGTGACAGATTAGCCATTCGTGAGGTAAGTGGGCTGTTAACAAAAACTCTGAGTTTAGTTTTGCACATCTGGACTAAAAGTGTCATGAGTAAAACAGCATTGAAGATTGTTTGCAGCATCTTTCCTGTTTCCTGAGCAGATTGCTGTCAGTGACTGAAGGACTTTGCTGCTGATCTAGCTATGCTTGGACTGCTGTAGCTGTGTTTAAGAACTGAAAATACAGCCATGAACTGTCCCAAGTAACCTTGCTTTAGAGCCTTGCTGCTCACTCCACAGCTCAGAGGAGTTGGTATCTGGTCATCTCTGTTGAGCTTTTGGTTTTTCTCTATGTTGCAAGCCAAGGGGACAGGAGTAGGATGTTCCCTTTCTCTCAGTTTTCTGTGCCTCATAAATCTTTTTGCATTACCTCACCCACAAGCTTGGGAAGCCTGAAGACAGGTAGAGATTTAGCAAGCCTAGAGCAAATAAGGACATTTGAACCCCAGGTTGTGTGCCAATACTTGTTTTCCTGTGTATTCGTGTGGTCAGGAGTTGATGGCTGGAAGAACTCTTAAGGAGAGTGGGAGTAGATGGTTGTCTCTCTGTACTCCAGCTGTAGCCTTAGAATTGTGTTGGATATTTTTTTCTCATTGTCATAATTGTTCAGTGTATAAGTAAATAGCTAAAAACAAGTCCAGAGTAACGGTTTTTTCAAAGTGTCTTGTTAGTTGGTGTAGCTGAGTAATTTCATGAAAGCTGTGCTCTCTTTGCCACAAAAATGTGTGCTTTTAAATCTGTATGCACTGCTTAAAGAACACTTAAAACTGGTGAGGAATCTATCAGATAGCTCTGGTAACTTAATTTAAGAAATTGTTCAATTTGTGTACATAGGGTAGGTGGTAGCAGCTGAAGTAAAAATAGCTAAAGTCCACAAAGGCTGTTCTCCCCACTGCTAATTGTGGATGGGGAGAAAATGCAGAGGGAAAAATTTGGATGAAAAGATAGTTGAATAATTTTGAAGCCAGGTAAGGAAAAAAAAGTACTATTTCAGTGAGTGGAGAAGCAATCTTTTTAAAGCCATCTGAGTAATTGATTTAAACTGTAAATCTTCCAGCTTTTGCATAAAAATAATTATATAATTCTTGCTTTCATTCCTTTATCTTGCATATTCTTCCATCTTCACAGAGGTAATGGGAATTTTCTGTCCACTGTATATGCTTGCAAAATTCCAAGGTGTTAGAAAAGGATTAGGAAAGCAAAGACAAAGTTTAGCTGCTTCTCATTTTCATACAAATATTTTAAATGTTTCTTAAATACAGTGTTTTAAACTAAGCTTTAATGTAAAATTGCAGATTTAAATCTGTTTAATGTAATGTATTACAATATTGTGATGACTTTCAAAACAGATGGCTTTTGAAGTGGGAGATGCACTTAAGGTTTTCTGAGGTTAGGTGAAAGTAACTGTTCCTCAGTGAGTGTTCTTACAAAATCATTAAACTCCTCCATTTAGTCACTCAGGGCAGTTTCTAATGACTAGACTCTTATCTGCCTTGTCACCAGGGATCACAAAACTTCAGTCTGCAGAGATAACAGCTATTGACAGTGGTAGGAATGTGTCCTGATGTTCCCTTTGAGTCTGACCAGCTTCTGACTGTTTTATTACCTTTCATGTGTACAACATGAAAAACACTTGCTGTTCTCCTTCACAAATGTCATTATCCCATCTCCTCTAAAGTGGTTGGAGTATTATAATCAATAAAACATACTGAGGTTCTAGTGCAAATTGTTTGACTATAAAAACAAATTAATGTAAGAAGTTTTAAGGTTTTGTAATATTTATGATAAACTGTTATCTGATTTTGGTGGCCATGGGATTATACAACATCTAGCGTATCCCAGGTGCTACAGCAGTGTATTATTATTTGTGGAACATTAGCTCCAAATTGTTGACTTTCAAATATTAGCATGTTGTAATTCTGAAAACAAAATGCTTGAAACATTATTAGTATTCACAGCCTTGACTTGGTTTTGGTTAAGTGGGTTTATCTGAACAAATAGTATGTTGAAAGAAGGAAAACTCAAATGACTGGCTTGATCTCTCATGAGGAGTTCTGTCGAGGCAGAATCCATGTGAATTCACTGGGGTTCTCTGCTTTTGTAAAGATGTGCTCCATTGCTCATTGCAAGGTTCATTTTCCCTTGTGATTTTCAGAAGCTTTTTTTTTTCTTAATGGATCTTTTAAAATACTTTTTTTTTCCTAAGGAAATTGTTCTAACAGTGACTGTTTCAGTGAAGAGCTATAAAAAGTGAATTTGATTATGGAAGAGGTTGATTGAATAATCATTGCATACAAGTACAGTTAATAAAATATTGCTTTCATGTTGTATAGTATTGATTCAATTGCTACTATTCTTTTCTTAGCAATTTACAGAAATATCCATTTTAAAATACAATGCCTCTAAGAAGTGAGTTAATTTTTTAATTATGTGGCTATTTGTACCCCTCTAACTTCCAAATGCAACACAGCTCTGTGAGCAAGTCAGGCATGGAACTGTACTGAGGCTGTATTGAAGTGCACCACTTCTGAAGTCTGGAGTAATAAGTGGATGAATTATTGTTCTTTTATCTCAACTTCATCTCTTTATGTATAGTTTTCATTTTTCTTGAGCGGTGTTACAGGGCTGGGGACAGAGAGTGTGTGAGGAACAGCTGTGTGGGGTTTGGGGTGCAGCCCCCCTTGCAGCCATGTGAGAAATGTTCAGTGGGTAGGTGTTCTTTTTGAAATCAGGTGTATGGGGTTTTAATCGGCACCATTTTCTTTTGCAAGAAGCAGTGACTGGAACCTGCTGATAAAGCTTTTGCTTTGAGGCACAGATCCCAGAGTTCTTAAAGCCGTTTCCTGCCTTAATAAGTGAAACTAATTTTTGATGTATAACATTTATAAGCCTGTGAAACTGATAGGGCAGCTTCAGTATTTAGAAAAACGAAGCCAAAAATAAACAGATGATGAGTATAGACAGTAAAAACATGTCCTAAAAAGCAAAGGAATGTCAAAATGATGCTGTCAATACCCTATCGTTGTGACACAGTGAGAAAAGGTTTTTTAAAATCAGATTCATTTAAAATCAGTGATGACTTAGGCAGTGTGCATAATCTAGCAGCTGTCAGTGCATCATGGAATTTTACATTCTGAAATCCTAAATGATGCTGCTTTAAGGTTTTGGGTCTTCAGGTTTCCAGGTGGTACTTGTTGCAGGTTTTTTAAGGAGAGTGCTGCTGCACTGCATTAAATGAGGCTTTGGCCAATATATTATTTGTTGTTTTCTTTGGTTTGACAAATACACACAAATGCTGGTTTTAAAACAAAGCTTCTCAATCCAGGAGCATTCAAGGTTTTGGAGTGAGAATTAGAACTTGGATGCTTCCTGCATGAGGCTGTATTTACTGGTGACTGCATGGGTGGATTCATATGTAGCTTTTGAGACTGGCTGGTGTGTTCCCCCTTTTTTGTTGGCATTTCTGTTATAAAGATGAACTGTATGTATAAATCACTGCTGAATATTTTGTCTAATCTCTGGGCAAACCTTACTCCTTGTCTCCTGTAGTCAGTCATCAGGGGAGCAGATCTCTACCTGTGGCATCCTTGGCTATCCCCACAGCACGTTCCCTTGTGGGGTGTTCTGCTTCCCTGAGAGGTCTGGTGATCCTGAAGTTCTTGATTTCATTATTTTATACACAATAGAAGTTTTTCCTGAAAAAAAAAANTGCTTGAAACATTATTAGTATTCACAGCCTTGACTTGGTTTTGGTTAAGTGGGTTTATCTGAACAAATAGTATGTTGAAAGAAGGAAAACTCAAATGACTGGCTTGATCTCTCATGAGGAGTTCTGTCGAGGCAGAATCCATGTGAATTCACTGGGGTTCTCTGCTTTTGTAAAGATGTGCTCCATTGCTCATTGCAAGGTTCATTTTCCCTTGTGATTTTCAGAAGCTTTTTTTTTTCTTAATGGATCTTTTAAAATACTTTTTTTTTCCTAAGGAAATTGTTCTAACAGTGACTGTTTCAGTGAAGAGCTATAAAAAGTGAATTTGATTATGGAAGAGGTTGATTGAATAATCATTTCATAGAAGTACAGTTAATAAAATATTGCTTTCATGTTGTATAGTATTGATTCAATTGCTACTATTCTTTTCTTAGCAATTTACAGAAATATCCATTTTAAAATACAATGCCTCTAAGAAGTGAGTTAATTTTTTAATTATGTGGCTATTTGTACCCCTCTAACTTCCAAATGCAACACAGCTCTGTGAGCAAGTCAGGCATGGAACTGTACTGAGGCTGTAT